>ONZH01013837.1:0-21012 GCA_900303285.1 Rhinella marina
GACATCCAGATGGCATCTGAGCCGAGCACCGCGGCCAGTCACTAGTATATTCCAGGGTCACCTGATCAGGCCAGCCAACCCCTGCTATCGACATGTAAGGGCCCCACGTGATGCTGGGTGTACCGTAGAGTCTCCTGGCTTGTGATTGGCTGTGTTTATAGGCGCCAAAAAAGCACGATGCGGAAGTTGCCATTTCCTCGAGCATGGCGAGATACTCGTCCGAGCAGCGAGCACTTACGAGTACCCTAATACTCGAACGAGCACCAGGCTCGGACGAGTATGCTCGCTCATCTCTAGTTGTAAACAGATTCATTGTATGATGGTGTCATAAAAAGACACAAATATTTAACAGGTATTTTTTCTTGCAAACACCAATTACAAATTATTTTTTTTATTTTGAAGAGAACAAATATTCTACCATACTGTGAAATATATTTAAATTTTTAACCAGACACATGCTGAATAAACATTCAGGGGTTAACTTCTCCCACAACTTTCTTAAATACATTCCAAAAATGATTTTTTTGAATAGCATAAGAAACATTTTCTAAATCTTTTTCTGATTTCAATATTTTGCTTCATTTCTTTATTTTTATAATATTAAACTCTTCAGGGCACAGCCAGTTTTTAGCTTATGGACCATGTGTAGTTTTGCAACTCTATAATGTATTATTTTATGTGGTAATAACTTTGGAATGCTTTTACTTATCCAACTCATTCTGAGATGGAGATTTCATGAGATTGAGATTTCAATGGTTCTCAGGTGCATTGTCATATTTCGAAAGGTACCATTACAGGTTAAACCCCAAAAGGTTACTCCATTCTGAAAACTAAACGCTTCAAGGAATTCACCTATATATTGATTGGCTTGTCCCCTCAGGTGAGCCATACATTTTTTTAAAGATTGAGGCATAATTGTTTTTAAGATTATGACATAAAATGCATTTAAATTATATGTAGTTTTTGACTCAAATGTTTAATTTTCATAAGTGGTAATGAGAAGAAAAAGCACCCCAAATTTTGTTACATAGTCCCAAGTACAAAAATACCCATTATGTGGTCGTAAACTGTTGTTTGGGCACACTGCAAGGTTCAGGTGTCTAACATAGACACCAGAACACAGTATAAAACTGGTAGGCACAGATTTAAATCAAGCATACAGAGATCAGTGCAAGCGGACTTCTAACAGCATGATAACCAAGAAGGAAGGGCAGCAGACAGGTAGCAAAGGCAAAAGACAAGCTAAGTCAGAAGCCAGGAATACAACAGAACATCTACACAAGAACCTACATAGACTTATATTATTGCTCAGGCACTGGGGAAGGGGCATTCAAGAAAAACTCCCTTAAAAAAATTCTCTGACCTGTTAGAAAGGTGCCTGATGTAATCTGTAGTAAATGTTATCTTCTCATCAGTGACTGTATTTGTGAGCTATCCCCTCATTTCTAATTTTTAGCTGTGTCATGTGAGCAACTCTCTGATCTCCAACTGATGCAGGACAGGAAGTCAGTTACTTCTCTATTCATTCCTATAAGAACGGACATTGAGGCTCCCATAGGAATACTTATTGTTATTTGGAAAGTCTGATTGCTGGTCGAATGACACAGCCAAGAAGCAGAAGGGAGAGGATAGCACACGAAGACACTGATGAGATGATTACATTCACTTATATTATATCATGCGCCTTTTTAACAGGTCAGAGAATATATATTGTTTATGGGAGTTCTTCTTTAACAGAACATTGAAAGAGGGGTGTTCCAGCTACCATAAATATAACTTATGTATTAGACTACTTCATCATCAATCATTACTTAATATAATGTAAATGTCACATATTTACCGTTCAGTAGTAATAAAAGATGTTTTCTTACATTGCTACCCACTGTGTTTCCTCATAAATTACCATGGCACTGACCTGTAATTCAGGCCACCCTCAAAAGGACTTAAAAGCCCGCCCCCAGGTCATACTAAGCCACAGCCCTGACCAGGTCAGGCCACTCCCCCTTCCACTCTGCAGCCACGGGGATTGAAAAAATGAAGGTAAAAATCAACTTCTGTCAGCTGCAGGGGTGGGAGGGAGGGTGACTTTCTCCCTGCAGCTCATGCTCAGACTGCACAGTGCTGCTGTCTGAGAGTGAGCTGTTCAAAAGGATATCCCTGTGTCCGTCCAGGCCCTGTGCTGGGCAGAGGACAGGGAGACTTAAAGCCAGACTGTCCAGCCTAAAACCAGACCTCTGGCCACCCAAGGGGCAGACTGGTGTTAAGCCGGACAGTCCAGTTTTCTGGCTCCCTGTCCTCTGTCCGGCGCAGTGCCTGGACAGACACAGGGATGTCCACCCTTTCAGTAGCTCATGCTCAGACAGCAGCATTGTGCTGTCTGATCGTGAGCTGCAGCAACTGACTGAGGCTTCTCTCACCCCCAGTCAGTCACTAGAGCCCACAGACATGGCTCCCTGTGGCTGACTGAGGGGGAGAGAAGCATTGGGCTGTCCCTAGCTCAACTTCAGGTCAGGAAATTCTTCTTCTCCTCCGTGTCTTCACGGAGCCGGGGTGTGTGGCTTCATGGGGACCGGGGGCATGACTTCACATTTGGGGGCGTGGCCAGTGAGGTCTGACTTTCTGCGGTGTAGCCAGGGGCCACTCTAGCTGCTGTGGAGGTCACTGTTAAGGGAGGAGGGGACTGTGGAGGCCACTATTAAAGGGGCAGCGGGGTACTGTGAGGTCACTGTTAAGGGTGCAGGGTATTGTGACAGTCACTGTTAAAGGGGCAGTTGCTGTGGAGGTCTCTGTCAAGTGGGCCAGGAATGGTGGAGGTCAGTAAATAGGACTGTAACCTATGGTCAGTGTTAATGGGTGGGTGCTGTAGAGGTCACTGTTAAGGGGGCGGGCCCCTGTGGAGGTCAGTCAAGGGGGTGAGGTGCTGTGGAACTCACTGTTAAAGGGGCAAGCTGCTGTGAAGGCCAAAGTTAAGGGGGTGGGCTGCTGTGGAGGTCCCGTTTTAAGGAGATGGAGATATGTTGGGGGTCATTGTTAAGGCGTCAGGGTGCTGTAGAGGTCACTCTCAATATCTTTTAATGAGACACACAAACACACAAACATTACGTTAAATAGATGAAATATACCAGTTTGAAGCCGGGTCCTAAGCTAGTTTCATACATAAATTTGACTTGCAACTATTTAGCATATAATTAGTTATGCAGATTTTTGCCATGTAATTGCATTGTTACTGTTTTGCCCCTAAAATTCTAAATTTTAATTTCTACCTTAGTATCATGTAAGCCACCTATGGCTTTCAACACTGCCTGAATCCTTTTGGGCGTGCTCTCGATCAGATTTAAGCATGTCTCAACCGAAATCTGTTCCAAGGTCTCTTCTACATATTCCCAATGTTGGTGCATTTTGGTTGACTCACTTGGGTACAAATACAGCTTTTTCTTCAACTCTACCCACAAGTTTTCGGTTGGGTTGAGGTCTGGGGACTGTGGGGGCCAATCCAGCACCTCTACTTCATTGTCACTGAATCATTTCTTTGCCTATCTCAATGTATGCTTTGGGTCATTGTCCTGCTGGAACACTATGTTGTGCTGTTCATACCCATAGTACTCGAGTGTACGAAGAAGGATACGCACATATAGCTCAGCATTAAGACCACCATTGATCCTGGTCAAATATCCAACGCTTTTGGCTTTGAAACAACCTCATATCATCAGGCTTCCTCCCTCGAACTTGACAATTCCTTCAATTTCTCAATCCATTAACCCCCTTTTGCCTTTTTTCTTCCAGAGCCATTTGCACCCATCACAGCCCGGTCTATTGATGTTCATCTTATCTCTCCAAATCACCTGTTTCCAATCTTCTTCTGTCCACTGTATTTTTTTGCAAACTGAAACGGATGCTTCTTATCACAATATCGAGGTTGAAGCTTCTTCACCTTTTTTCAGGCCATCATTCGGGCATAGACATCTGTGATCTCACTATTATAAAGCATACAAGCCACCTTGACTGCTGTGTTTGTCACACCAGAAATGATAGACTTTGTGATGAGCCGACTTGTTGAGTATTTTGCCTGGATATCCACCACTTGGCTTTGGAATGGATAGACGGACTTCAGTTCATATTCTTCCAACTGTCATGGCACTCACCTGATGCAGTTTGGCAATTTTCTTGGACTAGATACTGCTATTCATGATCTGGATTATGCTGTTTCTCTTTTCTTGAAAAATCTTCTTCATGGCTGCTCCTCAATTCAAACCAGTGACCTATCACTTTGGAATCAACCTAATAACACATAGAGCTATTAGGGAATGTGAGAATAGATTGTAATTTGCAGTACACAAGAAGAAAAAGATTGTTCCACCACCAGGAGCAAAACAGTAACAATGTAGTTACATGACAAGAATCTTGTGCACTCTTGTACAGCTCTAAAGCCAGACGAAGTTCAGACAGCATGGAACGGCTGTTGCTCTAACCCTGTCCACCCTGGACTGTTTTTTATGGTTCAGTAAAGTAGATGAAAAGTCGGATGGTGACTGCCATGTTCTTCATTTACTCCTTTAAAAAATATGTTTTTGACTTGGACATACTATAGAGAACAACTATGACCTTAAGGCCCCTTTCACACGAGCGTGACTGGTTAGGTCCGGATGCATTCAGGGTGTGTTCAGTTCTGCGTTGCGTGAAAAATGCAGCATGTTCTATATTCTGCATTTTTCACGCAGCCCTGGCCCCATAGAAGTAAATGGGGCTTCAGTGAAAAACGCATTGCATCCTGAAGCAAGTGCGGATGCAGTGCGTTTTTCACTGATGGTTGCTAAGAGATGTTGTTTGTAAACCTTCAGTTTTTTATCACTCACGTGAAAAACGCATCAAAACGCATTGCACCTGTGCGGAAAAAACTGAACAACTGAACGCAATCGGAGACAAAACTGACTGAACTTGCTTGCAAAATGGTGCGAGTTTTCCTGAACGCACCCTGAATGCATCCAGACCTAATCCGTCACGCTCGTGTGAAACAGGCCTAAAGGAGATTTAAACTTCCATGTGCTTGTGTAATTGTGGGGACTGAGATTTGAGCAGTAGTGCCAACCTCCTTCATTCAATTATTCAGTACCTGTTACTTTGGGTGTAGAGCACATTGCTATTCAGATTACCCAAAGTGGAAAGTGGTTCAAATGAACAGACAAATGAGCATGATATGGAGGATTTGTCATCAATAAAAGCAGGCTGATACGATGTGGACATGTTTTTTATGCAATGTAATTCCTCAGAGGAAGTACAAGTCCTGGGAACAAAAGCTCTAGAAACCCATATGTTTACCTTGGCAGAGTGAGAGATAAGCACCCTTTGGACTTTAAATTCAAAGCAATCCTATATGTCTAGCAATCGGACACCAGGGGGACTCCGTGTATATAAAGATCCCTCACAGTTTCAAGATTTTATTCAAAAATTGAATGAATTGTAACAACATAATTCCTTGCAATGACAAAACTTGTACTGGAGTGCACTGAAAAGGAGTATATAATAATTAAGAAACAACTATCCAAGGTGGAATAGGAATTAATGAGACTAACAGAGTCACAATGGCAGCAAGTTACCAAACTACTGGAGAGAAAAATGGTTCCAGTTCAGGCAGAAACAAAAAACATCAAAAGAGAAAAATTTCTCTGTAATAAGCAAAACTTAGATACAGGTCGCATATTTGATTGGAACATACATAGGTTCAGAACGAGATCTAAATCTATGTACAAAGTGTTAGATTATTGGACCACTGACTCCTGCTTCGATTCCAGTATGGATGAAGATGTTCCAGGTACATCAAGATCTGGAGACCATAATAATGCCTTTACACCACAGAAAACCCTTTAGAAAACATACGAGGAGGGGTTGGAAGGCACGCAAGAGGCAATACAGGAGGAATCAAGCACAAGCAGGTCTCCTGGCAGTAGGAAATACAGACCCTATAGATACTAATATCATAAATCTTACATCAGTAACACTTACAAAAGACTAAATTAAAGTATTATCTAGGAGTCTTAAAGAGGACCTTTCACGACTTTGAAACAATGAAACTGCACTATGTACCTGATAGCGTCCGACACTGATGCGAACAGCATTGTTTTTTTTCCAAATGGTCCCCCGGTGGCTTCACACGGGCCCCCTGTTCTTTTTCCGGGCTTTATGCTAATTAGCAAGCATCGGAACAGGGAGGATGAGACTCCCTGTTCCTCAATGGGCGTTACTTCTGCCCTGCTGTGAGCGCTGTCCAATCAGAGCGGACCGCTCACAGCAGGGCCGAAGGAGTTCAACCCTGATACTGGCCCTTGACCCCCTAGTATTGACCCCTAATACTGGCCCTGTCTCACCCCTAACCCTAGCATTGACCCCTACCCTAGTACTGACCTCTAACCCTGGACCCCTAACCCTAATACTGCCCTCCAATAGTGTCCATATCCCTAATATTGACCGCTAACCCTAATACTGACCCCTAATACTTTCTCTAACACTACGCCATACTGACCCTTAATCCTACTACTGACCCCTAATCCTACTACTGACCCCTAACCCTAATACTGACACCTAAGGCTACATTCACATGACCATATGTGTTTTGCGGTCCACAAATCACGGATCCACAAAACACGGATACTGGCCGTGTGTGTTCCACATTTTGTGGAACGCACATGCCCAGCCCTATGATTGAAATTAGGGATGAGCGAACCGAACCGCAACGAACCAGATTCTTTGAGAAAGTTCGTAACGAATCTGGTTAAAATAACAACGGCGACGCAAAACTGTACTTTTTTCACAGAATAGACCAGGATACAAGGGATTATTACTCAAAAAAACACAAAAGCATACATCCATTGGGTTGGGCGCTGCACTTGGTTAGGACATCAAACTGGTGTAACAAAGATATATATGTCTCGCCAACAGCCATAGGCCCAGATTCAACAGGTTTGACACCAGAGTAGTTGCGTCAATTTGTAAAGCGAGTGCCAGTGAGGTGTCCATTTCATGAAAATTGGACACGTATTTTTGGATAATGGAACTGGCGTAAAGCCTTCTTGAATCTGTGCCTTTTTAAATGTCCTTTCTTCACCTCATGGATTCTGTGGGTGAGGTTGTCTGTCTATTTAACCGTATCCGTATCCTACTAGACTAGCTGTAATGTTAGAGGGTTTTTTTTAACGTTGACTGTCCTGCGCTGAACTCTACATCAACATTTTGTCATGTATAAAAACTGATTTTTACAAGCGTGCATATTCTTAGCTTCCAACTTCAGTTCTCTGTACTAGGCCCTTCTGGGTCCAAAAGAATACTGCTCCTACTAATGCCCCCACCGTCAATTGTCTATTTGGAAACATACAGGGTGCAATCACGAGCTGCTGAAGCTGCCTCCTTAACTTGTCTCTACTCAACAATACTGGCCTGGGTGCAATCAAGTGCTGCCTCCTCCTCAACTTGTCTCTTCTCAACAATACTGGCCTGGGTGCAATCAAGTGCTGCCTCCTCCTCAACTTGTCTCTTCTCAACAATACTGGCCTGGGTGCAATCAAGTGCTGCCTCCTCCTCCTCCTCAACTTGTCTCTTCTCAACAATACTGGCCTGGGTACAATCAAGTGCTGCCTCCTCCTCCTCCGTCAATTGTCTGTTCTCAACAATACTGGCCTGGGTGCAATCAAGTGCTGCTGCCTCCTCCTCCGTCAATTGTCTGTTCTCAACCATACTGGCCTGGGTGCAATCAAGTGCTGCTGCCTCCTCCTCCTCCGTCAATTGTCTGTTCTCAACCATACTGGGTCCAATACAGTACTATTACTGCTGCTGGTTCCACTGTCAATTGTCTGTTTTCCACCCTACTGGGTCCAAGGCAATGCTGCCGGTGTTGCCAACTTGCACTTTGTGTCCTATGTCCCATGTAATCACTTACACCTTGGCTAATGTGTACCTGTTCTGGGGTGCACAAGGTCTAATTAAATGGTACGCCTGTCTGTCTTCTGACCTGTGATGTCACTGAGACCGCATTGACTTCAACGCAGCCTATTCTTGGGCTGGTGCCACGATCTACCTTGTGTTTTTGGTGCTCTGGCATGACATGCACTGCTCCAGCGGACATCTTCAATGCTGTCGACCTTGCTGAGGTTTCACTATTTTTGCACTTTGATTTTTTCCACTTTTTTCATTGTAATAGCAACTGCAACTAAACGAAACTATACCCTATCAGACTCCCACTATTGTAGCTGCAATTATTCAGCCGTTATAGCAAGGTTCGTTTTAGGTTCGGTTCGTACGAATCCGAACTTCACGAAAGTTCGCTGAATCGAACCGAACCGAACTTTTCAAAAGTTCGCTCATCCCTAATTGAAATGCCTGTTCTCGTCTGCGATTGTGGTCAAGAATAGGACATACTCTATCTTTGTTGCAGGGCCGCAGAACGGAACTACGGATTTACTGCACATTGAAGTGAATGGAAATACGATCGTGTGAATGTACCCTAATGCTGCCTCTAAGCCCAATATTGGCCCATATCTAATACTGACCCTAATCCTAATACTGGCCCTAAGGGTGCATTCAGATGACCATATTTCTGGGTCTGCATCCCTTCCACAATTTTGTGGGACGGGTGAGGACCCATTCAGTTCAATGGGGCCACAAAAGATGCGGACAGCACACCATGCACTGTCCGCATCTGTAGTACCGTTCCGTGGCCTCACAAAAAATATAGAGCATGTGTCCTATTCTTGTTCGCAAAAATAGGCATTTCTATATAGGGATGTGGAATGCATAAGGACAGTATTTGTGTTTTGCGGATCCACAATTTGGGGACCGTAAAACACTTTCGGTCATCTGAATGTAGCTCTATGCTAATACTATGCCTAATACTGGCCCCTAACCCCAATACTGACCTCTAACTCTAATATTGACTGGACGGATCGGAACCTTAACTACAACCCCCAATACCTCACGTACCTCACAGTGACCCTAATATATGACTGTCCACATATATCTGTACACACTACATGTATTATTCCTCACACCTGACACATAGTATACACATAGAGTACTGATACGTCAGGTACAAGGTATAATAGATGCAGTGGGTAAATGTATATAGTATATACAGCAGTGTACTGATATGTGAGGTACGAGGTATAATAGATGCAGTGTGTACAGATATATAGTATACACAGCAGTGTACTGATATGTGAGGTACAAGGTATAGTAGATGCAGTGTGTACAGATAAATAGTATATACAGCAGTATACTGATATGTGAGATATGAGGTATAATAGATGCAGTGTGTACAGATATATAGTATATACACTGCTGTATATATTATATATACCCACTGCATCTAGCTTGTCATGTGACCATCAGCCAGTGACGTCTCACCCATTGCATTCTAGCTTTTATCGAGTATTATAATACAGCGTGTGTACGCTGTATTCAGGGGGCATTCAGAAGAGGCATTATACATAAAGGGGGCACACTGAAGGGGCACTCTACACAAAGGGGCACATATAAGAGGCACAATACATAAAGGGGGCACATATAAGAGGCACTTTTTATAAGGGGCACCAAGCATGTGGCACTAGCATTAGGGGCACTGTGTCTGGCACTATAAACAGAGGGCACAGGGCATATGACACTGTATACAGAGGGCACAGAGCATGTAGCACTGTGCACAGAGGGCACAGAGCAAGTGGCACTATATAAAGAGGGCACAGTATGTGCCACCATATACAGAGGGCACAGGGCATATAGCACTGTATACAGAGGGCACAGAGCATATGGCACTATATACAGAGGGCACAGAGTATGTTGAACTATATACAAGGGGCATATGGCACTATATACAGAGGGCACAGAGCATATGGCACTATATACAGAGGGCACAGGGCATGTGGCACTATATACAGAGGACACAGGGCATATGGCACTGTATACAGAGGGCACAGAGTATGTGGCTCTATATACAGAGGGCACAGTACATGTGGCACTATATACAGAGGGCAAAGGCATATGTCACTGTATACAGAGGGCACAGAGCATGTGGCACTATACACAGAGGGCACAGATCATGTAGCACTATATACAGAGGGCATAGGGCATATGACACTGTATACAGAGAGCACAGAGTATGTGGCACTATACACAGAGAGCATATGGCACTGTATACAGAGGGCACAGAGTATGTGACACTATATACAGACGGCATATGGCACTATACACAGAGGGCACAGAGCATGTGGCACTATATACAGAGGGAACAGGGCATATGGCACTGTATACAGAGGGCACAGAGTATGTGGCACTATATACAGAGGGCATATGGCACTGTATACAGAGGGCACAGAGTATGTGGCACTATATACAGAGGGCACAGAGTATGTGGCACTACTATTGGGGGCCCTGTGTGCAGCACTAATGCTGCTGTTATATTCAGGGCACAGCATGTGGCACTAAGATGAGTTTGTGTTAGTATGCAGGGTGCCAATGTGTTGGTAAAGTGTGAAGCTGAAGAGATCTTCTCGGCAAAATCTGCAGAGCTGAATTGTGGACGGGAGAAGCCATCATGGTGGCCTGAACCAGATGGGGAAGAACTCAGGAGGAGACATCATCTGTAAGTCACTAAATGGAAATGATTATTCTGCTACTGACCGTGTATGATGAGTGTTGTAGTGTTGTGTGGCGACGGCTGACCTGACTGCTCAGATCGTATCTGTACTGAACTTTTAAAATCTGGTGCTGTATTTATGTAGAGAACTTGGTTCTGGTGCTGTATTTATGTAGAGAACTTGGTTCTGGTGCTGTATTTATGTAGAGAACTTGGTTCTGGTGCTGTATTTATGTAGAGAACTTGGTTCTGCTGCTGTATTTATGTAGATAACTTGGTTCTGGTGCTGTATTTATGTAGAGGACTTGGTTCTGGTGCTGTCTTTATATAGTGATGTTGATTCTGGTGCTGTATTTATGTAGTGATGTTGGTTCTGGTGCTGTATTTATGTAGATAACTTGATTCTGGTGCTGTATTTATGTAGATAACTTGATTCTGGTGCTATATTTATGTAGTGATGTTGGTTCTGGTGCTGTATTTATGTAGAGAACTTGGTTCTGGTGCTTTATTTATGCAGAGGACTTGGTTCTGGTGCTGTATTTATGTAGAGAACTTTGTTCTGGTGCTGTATTTATGTAGAGAACTTGGTTCTGGTGCTGTATTTAACCCCTTCCCGACCAGCGCGTATATGTTCAGCGCTGCTGCGGTTCAGGGACATGACGCCCGCTCGCCCGTGCGGCGGGCGTCATGGCCGTCAAGTCTCTGCTGTTTCTAACAGCAGAGACTTGCCGCTACTTACCGCCATCGGCGGCGTCTTTTTGGCGCTTCTGATGCCGTGATCACATGTGATCACGGCATCAGGGTGCGTCTGAACCCGGAAGCATACGCTTCCGGGTGGTGTACAGACGCCCCGAGTGGCCAATCGGGGTGTCTGTACACCATATGAAAACTGTAATCCTCGCTGGTGAGGATTACAGTTTTCAAACTGCAATTCTTATTCTGGCCACTAGATGGCAGGTCAGGATAAGAAATGAGCAATTTTTGGATTTATCTCCATCTAGTAAAATCCCTGATTGCTCATAAAGAAAAAAAAAACACAATATATTAGCTCATATTTGAGATTAAAAATAATCATAAAAAAATTTAAAAAATGTTAAAAAATATATAAAAAATATATAAAAGTTCAAATCACCCCCCTTTCCGTATAATTAAAAAATAAATACCTAAATAACAATAAATATAGACATCATGGGTATCACTGTGACTGAAAACTCCCGTACTTTTAAAATATAAAAAAAAATTCCAATACGGCGAATTGTGTAGCAGAAAAAAGCGTCCAAATTGCGATTCACAGTTTTTTGTTGCTTTTTTTTCTAAAAAAAATTAAATAAAAAGTGATCAAAAGGTCATACACACCCCAGAATGGTATCAATAAAAACTCGCCCCACAAAAAATGAGCCCCCATACAGCTCCGTACACATAAATACCAAAAAGTTATAGGGGTCAAGATATGACCAAAAAAAAAAAAAAAAAGAAAAAGACCAACTTTATAATTATTTTATTACTACGCAGGAAAAACTATACATATTAGGTATCTCCGGATTCGTACTGACCAGTAGAATGAAATTATGATGGGTTAGGGGGTAGAGTCACAAACACACTGATCAGAAGCATGCACCCTGCACAAAGAATTCCTGGAGACAGACTGAACTCCCAGGCATGCAGCACACAGGTCTAAATATCCATGTCTTTTAACCCTTACGCTCCCAGCACCGTACATGTACGGCGCTGGAAGCCGGGACACAAAACCCAGCGCCATACTGCTACGGCGCTCTGATCGGGCGGGCGAAGGAGCTACACTCGCCTGATCAGCTGCAGGGGTCTGGCAGTGGCCGATAGCCGGACCCCTGCTGTATGCACCAGCATCGGTGAAAACACAGATGCCGGTGCATTAACCCTCGTATTGCCGCGGTCATCGCTGACCGTGGCATGTGCGAGATCTGTGGTGGGAGGGTAAACCCATTATATTCCCCCTCAGGTGAACGCTGTAAAGAAATTTTTTTTTAAAACTATGCCAATTTTTTCCCTCTTGCCTCACAAAAAGTGTAATAGCAGGCGATCAAAAAGGCATATTTACCCCAAAATGGTACCAATCAAACTGTCATCTCGTCCCGCAAAAAATTAGACCCTACCTAAGACAATCGCCCAAAAAAGTAAAAAAAAATATGGCTCTCAGAAAATGGCAACACAAAAAAAAGATTTTATTCTGTTTAAAAATGCATCTAATGTGTAAAACTTTCCAAAAATAAAAATGTTAGACATATTGGGTATCACTGTGTCCGTAACAACCTGCTCTATAAAAATATCCCATTATATTCCCCCTCAGGTGAACGCTGTAAAAAATTTTTTTTTTAAAAAAACTATGCCAAAAGAGCCATTTTTTTCCCTCTTTCCTCACAAAAAGTGTAATAGCAGACGATCAAAAAGGCATATTTACCCCAAAATGGTACCAAACTGTCATCTCGTCCCGCAAAAAATTAGACCCTACCTAAGACAATCGCCCAAAAAAGTAAAAAAAATATGGCTCTCAGAAAAGCAACACAAAAAAAAGATTTTATTCTGTTCAAAAATGCATCGAATGTGTAAAACTTAACAAAAATAAAAATGTTAGACATATTGGGTATCGCCGCGTCTGTAACAACCTGCTCTATAAAAATATCACATGATTTGCCACTTCGGGTAAATGCTGTAAAAAATTTTTTTAAAAAAACTATGTCAAAACAGCTATTTTTTACCATGACTCACAAAAAGTGTAATAACAATTGATTAAAAAGTCTTAGGCTAGGGCTACATGGCGACAGTTGTCGCGCGTCACCCGTCGCAGCCAGGATGCCTGAGTAGTGGGGATCCCATAGAGATGAATGGGATCGCTGCGGCAGTCGCAAGAAATCCAACCGTGTTGGATTTCTTGCGACTGCCGCGGCGATCCCATTCATCTCTATGGGATCCCCGCTACTCAGGGATCCTGGCTGCGACAACTGTCGCCGTGTAGCCCTAGCCTTATGCACCCCAAAATGGTACCAATGAAAACGTCACCTCATCCCGCAAAAAATGAGCCTCCACATAAGACAATAAATCAAAAGAATAAAAATCAATGGCTCCCGCAAACCAATCCATCAAAATCTGTGCTGCAAAATCCATATGGCACTCCTTCTGTTCTGAGTCCTGTCATGTGCCTCCACAGCAGTTTACCACCACATATGAAGTGTTGCCGTATTCAGGAGAAAATGGGGAACAAATTATGGCGTGCTTTTCTCCTATTACCCCTTGTGAAAATGAACATTTTATTGGAAGAAATGAAACTTTTCAGTTTCACTACCAAGTGTTTCCAAATTCCGTAAAACGCTTAGGGGCTCAAAGTGCTCAGTACACCCCTTAATATATTCTTTGACGGGTGTAGTTTCCAAAATGAGGTTACTTTTTGAGGGTTTCCTCTCTAGGGGTACGTCAGGGTCTCTTAATTATAAAATGGTGCCTAAAAACCATTCTAGCAAAATCTGCCTTCAAAATCCGTATGGCGCTCCTTCTGACCACTGCCACATACCCATAGAGACGTTTACCACCACATATGGGGTATTTTGAAATTTCACCTCCATTTTCCTTTAATTCTTGTGGAACACCTCAAGGGTTACCAAAGTTTGTAACATCAGTTTTTTATAATTTGAGGGGTGTAGTTTCTAAAATAATAATTAATATTATTAGTGGTTTCCATTAGGTAAGCCTCACAAAATCACTTTAAAACTGAATTGGTGCTCAAAAAAATGTTTTGGGAAATTTTGTTGAAAATTTGAAAAATTGCTTCTAATCTTCTAAGCCTTCAAACTTCCTAAAAAAATAAAATGACATTTACAAAATGATGCCAACATAAAGTAGACATATGAGGAATGTTAAGTCCTAAATATTTTATGAGGTATCACTTTCTGTTTTAAAAGGAGAGAAATTGAAATTTTGAAAATGTTTCAAAATTTTTGGTAAATTTTGGATTTTTTCATAAATAAAGGTGAAATATATTGACTCAAATTTATGACTGTCATGAAGTACAATGTGTCATGAGAAAACATTCTAAGAATGGCCTGGATAGGTAAAAGCGTTCTAAAGTTATTACTAGAGATGAGCGAGTAGTGTTCGATCGAGCTGGTATTCGATCGAATACTACGCTATTTGGTGTACTCGATTTCGTTCGAGTATAACGGCGATGGCGCACTTAGAATTCATTTCCCCTCCCACCTTCCCTGGCGCTCTTTTTCCACCAATCACCATGCAGGGGGGGGTATGAAAGGCACGCTGAGCACGCTGGCAGCGCGAAAACGGCGTCTACATGCATTGGCTGGAAAAACCATGTGACCTCGAATATTAAAAACTCAGCTCTTCCTGCTCGTACGCATATGCTGCGTAAACTTAGTCAGGGACAGAGGCTGGAGAAGGGAGAGACAGGTTTTAGCTGTTGGACAGGCAGGAGCGTGATTAAAGCCCTTATCAGGGCTACTATATGCAGTACAGTGATAGCTTTACTACATAAGACTTACAGAGAGGCTGCTGTATTAAGGGATGCTGCTGGAGTAGGACAGAGAGAGGCATTAGGGGTGTATAGTGCTTGCTACATAAAAACTATATTTGGCACTACTGCTGTGTACTTGAACTATAAAATATATAGGCCTTATAATTGGCAACTGTACAGTGCGTTCTCTTGCAAACTAATTTAAATACCTGGTGTAAATACCCACCGTCTGAACAGTTAGTACACGGCTGTGTACCTTGAACTATAAAATATAGGCCTTATAATTGGCAACTGTACGTGCGTTCCATGCAAATTATTAAATACCTTGGTTGTTAATCCCCACCGTCTGAAAAGTTAGTACACGGCTGTGTACCTTGAACTATAAAATATATAGGCCTAAATTGGCAAACTGGTATGTGCGTGTTCTTGCAAAATTATTTAAATACCTGGTGTTAATACCCACCGTTTGAAAAGTTAGTACACGGTGTGTACCTTGAACTATAAAATATATAGGCCTTATAATTGGCAACTGTACTGTGCGTTCTCTTGCAAATTATTTAAAATACCTGGTGTTTATACCCACCGTCTGAAAAGTTAGTACACGGCTGTGTACCCTTGAACTATAAAATATATATAGGCCTTATAATTGGCAACTGTACTGTGCGTTCTCTTGCAAATTATTTAAATACCTGGTGTTAATACCCACCGTCTGAAAAGTTAGTACACGGCTGTGTACCTTGAACTATAAATATATATAGGCCTTATAATTGGCAACTGTACTGTGCGTTTCTCTTGCAAAATTATTTAAATACCTGGTGTTAATACCCACCGTCTGAAAAGTTAGTACAACGGCTGTGTACCTTGAACTATAAAATATATAGGCCTTATAAATTGGCAACTGTACTGTGCGTTCTCTTGCAAAATTATTTAAATACCTGGTGTTTATACCCCACCGTCTGAAAAGTTAGTACAACGGCTGTGTACCTTGAACTATAAAATATATAGGCCTTATAATTTGGCAACTGTACTGTGCGTTCTCTTGCAATTATTAAATACCTGGTGTTATACCCCGTCTGAAGTTAGGGCCGGCTGTGTACTTGACTATAAATATATAGGCTTATTGGCAATGTACTGTGCGTTCTCTTGAAAATTATTTAAATACCTGGTTTTATACCCACCGTCGAAAAGTTAAACACGGCTGTGTACTTGAAATACTATATAGGCTTATAATGGCACTGTACTGTGCGTTCTCTTTGCAAAATTATTAAATACCTGGTGTTAATACCACCGTCTGAAAAGTTAAACACGGCTGTGTACTTGAAATATAAAATATATAGGCTTATAATTGCAACTGTACTGTGCGTTCTCTTGCAAAATTATTTAAATACCTGGTGTTAATACCCACCGTCTGAAAAAGTAGTACACGGCTGTGTACTTGAAATATAAATATATAGGCCTTTAATAGGCCACTGTACTGTGCGTTCTCTTGCAAATATTTCACATACTAATGAAGGCAAAATATTGTAACCAAAAAAAAATAAAATGCGGAGGGGGGCTAGCGGAATAGGACTTGACGAGGACGGGGGCGTGGAAATGCTGTTGGGGGCCTTGTTGAAGCCAGTGGGGATACAATGCGTGCTGATGAGGGTCAGCCAGGATCCCGCTCATTCCAGAATCCCTGCCTTTATGGACAGTTAAGCAGGGGGCGGGTTACACCGCTGTTGAGGCCTGAGCAGGTTGAACAGGTGGTGCAATGGATAGCCGATAGCGCTTCCACACAGTTGTCCACCAGCCAGTCATCCACACAGTCTCACTCTGACCCTCCTTCCTCCACACCTGGCCAACAGAGTCATCCCACCATTGACCCCTCCCAGGAGCTCTTTTCGGGTCCTTTTTCAGATGTGCCGGAAGAATCCCAGGAGCTACCAGAGGAATTTGTTTGTAGTGATGCCCAAACACTTGAGTTTTCGCCATCTCCTGCTGATGTGGACCCTGAGCCAGCATCTGTTATCATGAGCGATGATGATGATGAGACGCAGTTGCCATCAAGGGAGGCTGTTGGAATGTCCAGTGGGCAGGAGGAGGAGCAGAGTGAGGAAGTTTGAGGTGGTGGATGACGAAATGACCGACCCCACTTGGCCAGGGGTGATGTCCAGCGAGGAAAGTAGTGGAGAGGTGGTGGTCTGCGCAGCACCGAAAAAGGCAGCAAGAGGCAGAGGGATGTCCAGAGGCAGAGGGATGTCCACAGGCAGAGGGATGTCCACAGGCAGAGGGATGTCCACAGGCAGAGGACAGTCCAGACAGAGAAGTGAGGCCACAGCCAGCAGGGCCGAAGCTGTTCCCGGCAGCGGGCAGTCGCGCGAAGCTCCCCCATCGAGGCCTTGTACTTCTGTGGTGTGGAGATTTTTTAATGTTTGTGCAGATGACAAACTGAGCGCGGTTTGCACACTCTGCCACTCAAAACTGAGTAGGGGCTCTGAGAAGAGCAATCTGACCACCTCAGGCATGCGGCGTCACTTGGAAGTCAAGCACTGGGCTGAGTGGGAGAGAGCAAACGCAATACAACCTGCGCCCGGTCTTGCTGGCCACTGCCTCTTCCCCTTTGTTGTGTGCTGCCACTGCGGTCCAGACCTCCAGCCAGGACACCTCCACATCTGCCTCTGCCTCGGCTACTTTGGGGCCTTCTCCTTCAGCCTCCCCTTCCCCCGCCTCTTCGCCTGCACCTTCACACTCCTCGTCCCAACAACTGTCCATCTCGCAGGCGTTCGACCGCAGGCGGAAGTACGCCTCGAGTCACCCCCAAGCCCAAGCCTTAAACTGCCACATCTCCAAACTGCTGGCCCTGGAGATGTTGCCGTTTAGGCTTGTGGAGACGCAGGCCTTCCGCGACCTGATGGCGGCTGCCCGCACCTCGCTATTCCGTCCCAGCCGCCACTACTTTTCCTGGAGTGCTGTCCCCGCCCTGCACCAACACGTGTCGCGTAACATCAGGCGGGCCCTGAGGTACGCAGTCAGCGCAAAGGTCCACTTGACCACCGACTCGTGGACAAGCGCTTGCGGCCAGGGACGATACATTTCTTTGACGGCACACTGGGTGAATGTTGTGGAAGCGGGGACGGGGTCGCAAACAGAGACGGCCTACCTACCACCCCCGCCCAAGATTGCCAGCATGGGTTCTGATACACCCCCTCCTCTCCTCCTCCTCCTCCTCTGCCTTAACATCGCCCTCAGCCACTAGCTGGAAGCGTTGCAGCACTGGCGCGGGGAGACGTCAGCAGGCGGTGCTTAAGCTCATCAGCTTGGGCGACAGGAAGCACAGCGCCCCAGAGGTGAGGGACGCCATATTGCAGCAGACGGAGATGTGGCTGTCGCCGCTGCAGCTAGGACCAGGCATGGTCGTGTGCGATAACGGCCGTAACCTGGTGGCGGCTCTGGAGCTTGCCGAACTCAATCACGTACCATGCCTGGCCCACGTTTTTAATCTGGTAGTCCAAAAATTTCTAAAGACTTACCCCAACCTGGCGGAGCTACTGGTTAAAGTGCGGCGCTTGTGCGCTCACTTTCGGAAGTCAACTGTAGCTGCTGCTAGCTTAAAAAAACTCCAGCAACGCCTCCATTGCCTGAACATCGGCTGTTGTGCGACCTGCCGACTCGCTGGAATTCCACCTATTCCATGTTGGCCAGGGTGTGTGAGCAGCAGAGAGCATTGATGGAGTACCAGATTATGAATCCACACGTGCCTCCAACTCAGCTCCTTCAGTTTGCCAACCACGAGTGGCCATGGATGGCAGACATATGCGATGTACTGCGTATCTTTGAGGAGTCCACCAAGAAGGTCAGCAGCGAGGACGCTATAGTGAGCGTAACCATCCCGCTCCTTGGCGTCCTTAAAGAATCACTCATCGCAATAAGGGAGAACGCATTGCACGCAGAGGAGAAGGGGGTAGGAGGAGACGCAACGGAGCTACACAGTCAGACCACACTTTTGTCTGCTTCTCGGTGGCAGTTGCAGGAGGAGGATGAGGAGGAGGAGGACGACGTAGGAGGTGGCTGTGGAAGAGGAGGAGGATGCTGGCGGCGAGGGTAGCAGTCAGGCTGTGTGCGTCCCATTGGTTCAGCGCGGATGGGGCGGAGAGGAAGCGGAAGAGGAAGAGGAGGAAATGGCAAGTGATCCTTCTGGTGGGGGCAGTGAGGTCATGCCTATTCAGAGTC
Organism: Rhinella marina; assembly: GCA_900303285.1. Lineage (NCBI taxonomy): Eukaryota > Metazoa > Chordata > Amphibia > Anura > Bufonidae > Rhinella > Rhinella marina. The sequence goes on from ONZH01013837.1 coordinate 19,326, forward strand.
TGGCACACATGGCTGACTTCATGCTGGGCTGCTTTTCCCGGGACACACGTGTTGTCCGGATAGTGGAGAACAAACTGTACTGGGTCTTCGCAATCCTGGACCCCCCGGTAATAAAGACAACGTCTCTTCTTTTAATTCCGGTAGAGGAAGAGGACGAATCGATTGCTGGAATACCAGAGGGAACTCGTGCAGAACATGATGGAGATTTTCCCACCCACCATCGCTGGCGGCAGAGAGGAGAGGGTCTCCCAGAGTCCCACAACATCAATCAGGCCCACAGCCACCAGGGGAACACTCTCCAAGGTGTGGGACACGTTCATGGAGCACCCCCCCTCCGTGCAACTTCCATCACTGCGGGGCCCGCTTATGCAGCAGGAGGGACAAGTATCGGCGGATTGTTGGCCGGGAGTACCATGGCAGACCCGTACCCCTGTCCTCCCGATCCCCTGCGGCGTCCCTACGACTTACTGGGTCTCCCAAGTTGGACACGTGGCTTGGAACTGTCCCTGTACGCGCATTGGAGGGTGCTTGCCTGCCCTGCCGCCAGCGTGCTATCGAAAGGGTGTTCAGCGCAGCCCGGGGGCATTATAACCGGATAAGCCGGCAGCCGCCTGTCAACCGACAGGGCCCGACAGGCCTGCCGCTAATTCAAAATGAACAGCAGTGGGATTGGACCCGGACTTTGCAATTCTCCACAGTGGAAGCAGAGCCAAAAGTAAAAGTGCCATCTGTATGAAGTGCCATTTCCTCCTCCCCTCCTCCTCCTCCTCCTTAAGCCGCCGTAGAATTGCTGCCGTAAATAAGAAAAAATTTATATATTTATGGCTCACGGCTCTGGGCCTCCACAAAAATTTTTAAGAGGTCTCACCCTGGCTCCACAAAATGTTTAAGAGGTCTCACCTCTTGGGCCTCCACAAAATGTTTAAGAGGTCTCACCTCTTGGGCTCCACAAAATGTTTACGAGGTCTCACCTCTTGGCCTCCACAAAAATGTTTAAGAGGTCTCACCTCTTGGCCTCCACAAAATGTTTAAGAGGTCTCACCTCTTGGCCTCCACAAAATGTTTAAGAGGTCTCACCTCTTGGGCCTCCACAAAATTTTATCAAGGGTCTCACCTCTTGGGCCTCCACAAAATTTATCAAGGTCTCACCTCTTGACCTCCACAAAATTTTATCAAGGTCTCACCTCTTGGGACCTCCACAAAATTTATCAAGGTCTCACCTCTTGGCCTCCACAAAATTTTAACAGGTCTCACCTCTTGGGCCTCCACAAAATTTTTAACAGGTCTCACCTCTTGGGCCTCCACAAAATTTTAACAGGTCTCACCTCTTGGGGCCTCCACATAATTTTAATCAAGGTCTCACCTCTTGGGCCTCCACAAAATTTTTAACAGGTCTCACCTCTTGGGCCTCCACAAAATTTTATCCAAGGTTCTCACCTCTTGGGCCTCCACAAATTTTATCAAGGTCTCACCTCTTGGGCCTCCACAAAATTTTAACAGGTCTCACCTCTTGCCTCCACAAAATTTTTAACAGGTCTCACCTCTTGGGGCTCCACATAAATTTTATCAAGGTTCACCTCTTGGCCCCACAAAATGACAGGTCTCACCTCTTGGGCCTCCACAAAATCTTTTAGGTCACCTCTTGGGCCTCCACAAACACCTGTTGTTTACAGGTCTCACCTCTTGG
>ONZH01013840.1:0-26407 GCA_900303285.1 Rhinella marina
CACTGTACTGTGCGTTCTCTTGCTAAATTATTTCACATACCTGGTGTAAATACCCACCGTCTGTTCAGTTACTACACGGCTGTGTACCTTGAAATATACAATATCTAGTTAGCCTTTAATATGGCCATCCACTGTACTGTGCGTTCTCTTGCTAAATTATTTCACATACCTGGTGTGTAAATACCCACCGTCTGTTCAGTTACCACACGGCTGTGTACCTTGAAATATACAATATCTAGGCCATTTAATTGGCCACTGTACTGTGCGTTCTCTTTGCTAAATTATTTCACATACCTGGTGTAAATACCCACCGTCTGTTCAGTTACTACACGGCTGTTGTACCTTGAAATATACAATATCTAGGCCATTTAATTGGCCACTGTACTGTGCGTTCTCTTGCTAAATTATTTCACATACCTGGTGTAAATACCCACCGTCTGTTCAGTTACTACACGGCTGTGTACCTTGAAATATACAATATCTAGGCCATTTAATTGGCCACTGTACTGTGCGTTCTCTTGCTAAATTATTTCACATACCTGGTTGTAAATACCCACCGTCTGTTCAGTTACTACACGGCTGTGTACCTTGAAATAATACAATATCTAGGCCTTTAATTAGGCCACTGTACTGTGCGTTCTCTTGCTAAATTATTTCACATACCTGGTGTAAATACCCACCGTCTGTTCAGTTACTACACGGCTGTGTACCTTGAAATATACAATATCTAGGCCATTTAATTGGCCACTGTACTGTGCGTTCTCTTGCTAAATTATTTCACATACCTGGTGTAAATACCCACCGTCTGTTCAGTTAGTACACGGCTGTGTACCTTGAAATATACAATATCTAGGCCATTTTAATTGGCCACTGTACTGTGCGTTCTCTTGCTAAATTATTTCACATACCTGGTGTAAATACCCACCGTCTGTTCAGTTACTACACGGCTGTGTACCTTGAAATATACAATATCTAGGCCTTTTAATAGGCCACTGTACTGTGCGTTCTCTTGCTAAATTATTTCACATACCTAATTATATACCCAAATATTGTATTTGCAACCAAAAAAAAATAAAATGCGGAGGGGGGCTAGCGGAATCGGACGTGGACGAGGACGGGGGCGCGGAAATGCTGTTGGTGGCCTTGTTGAAGCCAGTGGGGATACAATGCGTGCTGGTGAGGGTCAGCCAGGATCCCACTTCATCCAGAATCCCTGCCTTTATGGGACAGTTAAGCAGGGGGCGAGTTACACCGCTGTTGAGGCCTGAGCAGGTTGAACAGGTGGTGCAATGGATAGCCGATAGCGCTTCCACACAGTTGTCCACCAGCCAGTCATCCACACAGTCTCACTCTGACCCTCCTTCCTCCACACCTGGCCAACAGAGTCATCCCACCCTTGACCCCTCCCAGGAGCTCTTTTCGGGTCCTTTTTCAGATGTGCCGGAAGAATCCCAGGAGCTAGCAGAGGAATTTGTTTGTAGTGATGCCCAAACACTTGAGTATTCGCCATCTCCTGCTGATGTGGACCCTGAACCAGCATCTGTTATCATGAGCGATGATGATGATGAGACGCAGTTGCCATCAAGGGAGGCTGTTGGAATGTCCAGTGGGCAGGAGGAGGAGCAGAGTGAGGAAGAGGAGGTGGTGGATGACGAAATGACCGACCCCACTTGGCCAGGGGTGATGTCCAGCGGGGAAAGCAGTGGAGAGGTGGTGGTCTGCGCAGCACTGAAAAAGGCAGCAAGAGGCAGAGGGATGTCCACAGGCAGAGGGATGTCCACAGGCAGAGGATGTCCACAGGCAGAGGGATGTCCAGAGGCAGAGGGATGTCCACAGGCAGAGGGATGTCCACAGGCAGAGGGATGTCCAGAGGCAGAGGACAGTGCAGACAGAGTAGTGAGGCCACAGCCAGCACGGCCGAAGCTGTTCCCGGCAGCGGGCAGTCGCGCGAAGCTCCCCCATCGAGGCCTCGTACTTCTGTGGTGTGGAGATTTTTTAATGTTTGTGCGGATGACAAACTGAGCGCGGTTTGCACACTCTGCCACTCAAAACTGAGTAGGGGCTCTGAGAAGAGCAATCTGACCACCTCAGGCATGCGGCGTCACTTGGAAGTCAAGCACTGGGCTGAGTGGGAGAGAGCAAACGCAATACAACCTGCGCCAGGTCTTCCTGCCACTGCCTCTTCCCCTCTGTTGTGTGCTGCCACTGCGGTCCAGACCTCCAGCCAGGACACCTCCACATCTGCCTCTGCCTCGGCTACTTTGGGGCCTTCTCCTTCAGCCTCCCCTTCCCCCGCCTCTTCGCCTGCACCTTCACACTCCTCGTCCCATCAACTGTCCATCTCGCAGGCGTTCGACCGCAGGCGGAAGTACGCCTCGAGTCACCCCCAAGCCCAAGCCTTAAACTGCCACATCTCCAAACTGCTGGCCCTGGAGATGTTGCCGTTTAGGCTTGTGGAGACGCAGGCCTTCCGCGACCTGATGGCGGCTGCCGCACCTCGCTATTCCGTCCCTAGCCGCCACTACTTTTCCCGGAGTGCCGTCCCCGCCCTGCACCAGCACGTGTCGCGTAACATCAGGCGGGCCCTGAGGTACGCAGTCAGCGCAAAGGTCCACTTGACCACCGACTCGTGGACAAGCGCTTGCGGCCAGGGACGCTACATCTCTTTGACGGCACACTGGGTGAATGTAGTGGAAGCGGGGACGGGGTCGCAAACAGAGACGGCCTACCTACCACCCCCGCCCAAGATTGCCAGCATGGGTTCTGATAAACCCCCCTCCTCCTCCTCCTCCTCCTCCTCTGCCTTAACATCGCCCTCAGCCGCTAGCTGGAAGCGTTGCAGCACTGGCGCGGGGAGACGTCAGCAGGCGGTGCTTAAGCTCATCAGCTTGGGCGACAGGAAGCACAGCGCCCCAGAGGTGAGGGACGCCATATTGCAGCAGACGGAGATGTGGCTGTCGCCGCTGCAGCTAGGACCAGGCATGGTCGTGTGCGATAACGGCCGTAACCTGGTGGCGGCTCTGGAGCTTGCCGAACTCGATCACGTACCATGCCTGGCCCACGTTTTTAATCTGGTAGTCCAAAAATTTCTAAAGACTTACCCCAACCTGGCAGAGCTACTGGTGAAAGTGCGGCGCTTGTGCGCTCACTTTCGGAAGTCAACTGTAGCTGCTGCTAGCTTAAAAAAACTCCAGCAACGCCTCCATTTGCCTGAACATCGGCTGTTGTGCGACCTGCCGACTCGCTGGAATTCCACCTATTCCATGTTGGCCAGGGTGTGTGAGCAGCAGAGAGCATTGATGGAGTACCAGATTATGAATCCACGCGTGCCTCCAACTCAGCTCCCTCAGTTTGCCAACCACGAGTGGCCATGGATGGCAGACATATGCGATGTACTGCGTATCTTTGAGGAGTCCACCAAGAAGGTCAGCAGCGAGGACGCTATAGTGAGCGTAACCATCCCGCTCCTATGCGTCCTTAAAGAATCGCTCATCGCAATAAGGGAGAACGCATTGCACGCAGAGGAGACGGGGGTAGGAGGAGACGCAACGGAGCTACACAGTCAGACCACACTTTTGTCTGCTTCACGGTGGCAGTTGCAGGAGGAGGAGGATGAGGAGGAGGAGGATGACGTGGAGGTGGCTGTGGAAGAGGAGGAGGATGCTGGCGGCGAGGGTAGCAGTCAGGCTGTGTGCGTCCCATTGGTTCAGCGCGGATGGGGCGGAGAGGAGGCGGAAGAGGAAGAGGAGGAAATGGCAAGTGATCCTTCTGGTGGGGGCAGTGAGGTCATGCCTATTCAGAGTCTGGCACACATGGCTGACTTCATGCTGGGCTGCTTTTCCCGGGACACACGTGTTGTCCGGATAGTGGAGAACAAACTGTACTGGGTCTTCGCAATCCTGGACCCCCGGTATAAAGATAACGTCTCTTCTTTTATTCCGGTAGAGGAGAGGACGAATCGATTGCTGGAATACCAGAGGGAACTCGTGCAGAACATGATGGAGATTTTCCCACCCACCATCGCTGGCGGCAGAGAGGAGAGGGTCTCCCAGAGTCCCACAACATCCATCAGGCCCACAGCCACCAGGGGAACACTCTCCAAGGTGTGGGACACGTTCATGGCACCCCCTCGTGCAACTTCCATCACTGCGGGGCCCGCTATCAGCAGGAGGGACAAGTATCGGCGGATGTTGCGGGAGTACCTGGCAGACCGTACCCCTGTCCTCCCCGATCCCTCGGCGTCCTACACTTACTGGGTCTCCAAGTTGGACACGTGGCTGGAACTGTCCCTGTACGCCTTGGAGGTGCTTGCCTGCCCTGCCGCCAGCGTGCTATCAGAAAGGGTGTTCAGCGCAGCCGGGGGCATTATAACCGATAAGCGCAGCCGCCTGTCAACCGACAGTGCGGACAGGCTGACGCTAATCAAAATGAACAGCAAGTGGATTGACCCGGACTTTGCTTCTCCAACCGTGGAAAGCAGCCAAAAGTGAAGTGCCATCTGTATGAAGTGCCATTTCCTCCTCCACCTCCTCCTCCTCCTCCTTAACCGCCGTAGAATTGCTCCGTAAATAAGAAAAATGTATATATTTATGGCTCACCTCTTGGGCCTCCACAAAATGTTTAAGAGGTCTCACCTCTTGGGCCTCCATATAATTTTTAACAGGTCTCACCTCTTGGGCCTCCACATAATTTTTAAGAGGTCTCACCTCTTGGGCCTGCACAAAATGTTTAAGAGGTCTCACCTCTTGGGCCTCCACATAATTTTTAACAGGTCTCACCTCTTGGGCCTCCACATAATTTTTAAGAGGTCTCACCTCTTGGGCCTCCACAAAATCTTTAAGAGGTCTCACCTCTTGGGCCTCCACATAATTTTTAAGAGGTCTCACCTCTTGGGCCTCCACAAAATGTTTAACAGGTGTCACCTCTTGGGCCTCCACATAATTTTTAACAGGTCTCACCTCTTGGGCCTCCACATAATTTTTAACAGGTCTCACCTCTTGGGCCTCCACAAAATCTTTAAGAGGTCTCACCTCTTGGGCCTCCACAAAATCTTTAAGAGGTCTCACCTCTTGGGCCTGCCCAAAATCTTTAAGAGGTCTCACCTCTTGGGCCTCCACAAAATCTTTAAGAGGTCTCACCTCTTGGGCCTGCACAAAATCTTTAAGAGGTCTCACCTCTTGGGCCTCCACAAAATCTTTAAGAGGTCTCACCTCTTGGGCCTGCACAAAATGTTTAAGAGGTCTCACCTCTTGGGCCTCCACAAAATCTTTAAGAGGTCTCACCTCTTGGGCCTGCACAAAATCTTTAAGAGGTCTCACCTCTTGGGCCTCCACAAAATCTTTAAGAGGTCTCACCTCTTGGGCCTCCACATAATTTTTAAGAGGTCTCACCTCTTGGGCCTCCACAAAATGTTTAAGAGGTCTCACCTCTTGGGCCTCCACATAATTTTTAACAGGTCTCACCTCTTGGGCCTCCACAAATCTTTAAGAGGTCTCACCTCTTGGGCCTCCACAAAATCTTTAAGAGGTCTCACCTCTTGGGCCTCCACAAAATCTTTAAGAGGTCTCACCTCTTGGGCCTCCACAAAATCTTTAAGAGGTCTCACCTCTTGGGCCTCCACATAATTTTTAACAGGTCTCACCTCTTGGGCCTCCACATAATTTTAAAGAGGTCTCACCTCTTGGACCTCCACAAAATCTTTAAGAGGTCTCACCTCTTGGGCCTCCACAAAATGTTTAAGAGGTGTCACCTCTGGGCCTCCACATAATTTTTAACAGGTCTCACCTCTTGGGCCTCCACATAATTTTTAAGAGGTCTCACCTCTTGGGCCTCCACAAAATCTTTAAGAGGTCTCACCTCTTGGGCCTCCACAAAATCTTTAAGAGGTCTCACCTCTTGGGCCTGCACAAAATGTTTAAGAGGTCTCACCTCTTGGGCCTCCACATAATTTTTAACAGGTCTCACCTCTTGGGCCTCCACATAATTTTAAAGAGGTCTCAGCTCTTGGGCCTCCACATAATTTTTAAGAGGTCTCACCTCTTTAGCCTCCACACAATTTTTAAGACGTCTCACCTCTTGGGCCTCCACAAAATTTTCCATGAGCCTCTGGCCAGCCCACGGCCTCTTCCTGCCTTTTGCGGTCCTACGCATCCCTCAACATCCCCACTGCTTTACCTGCTAGACTTGACACTGGGCCAGGTCGGGTCACTGACATCTCTAGCGCCAACAATTTGGGCATTTTAAGGCTTCTGCATGTGTTTGAGTTGTTTTTACATTTTAAAGAAGACATGTCTGACCACATTTCACACACACACACAATGACAATTAGGGGTGGGGTCTATTTGCTTTCCCCCTTGCCTATGCCATCTGAGGTTGTCATAGGCAACGTGATTTTAAGGGGTGCAGAATTTCATCTTCTTTTTTGTCTAGTTTGGCTTGGGGTCCATGGCAATGTAGAGGAAAGAAGGTTTCCTTGTATGGTCTCACTTTACATAGAAGTTATATTGTGTTTGGAGTGTATTGTTGAGAGGCTGTGATAGTGGCGTAATAGTGCGACTTGGGCGCGTTATATGCACCCAGACATGCTTCCCCTGCTGTCCCAGTTGCATTCCAGCAGTGTTGGCATCCTTTTCTGAGGTTTCAGGGTGGACTTGGTGACCTCCAAGTGGTCGAATTGAGATTTCCAAGTGGCGAGCATTTTTTCCCCATAGACTTTAATGGGATTCGATATTCGGTCGAATAGTCGAATTTTGCGGTCTATTCGAATCGAATTTCGAACTTTCGAATATTTCACTACTCGCTCATCTCTAACTATTATAGTACCTTTGTAAGGTATGAAGTATCGATGGAACTATTACATTTGGTCTCTATTTATACAGATATTTTTATTTAGTTCATTTGTCTAAGGGTTACATCATTATTTTTGTTTTGGATATGGTATTTTATTTTATTTATTTATAAGTCCAAACAATGGACAGATATAATTAGTTTACGCTATATCATAATTATAATAAGTATATTTGTTTTGATCAAGTCATGATATTACAGTTCATTGTCTGTGTGATTAATAAAGACGCACTGTTTATGCTACATTACAACAATTATAATTGAGAAAAATCGCATATATATTTATTAGTGCTGAGCGAGCATGCTCGGCCGAACTCGCTGTTCGGCGAGCATGCGTACGCTCGAGTCCGCTCGGTGTTCGGCCGAACACCGAGTGTACTCGAGCGCAATGCTCGAGTCTCCCCACGCGTTTGTACGCTACTACGCATTAGCATACGCATCTTATAATTTGTACGCTAGTGCTACGCATTGCTCGAGTCTCCCAGCACGTTTGTTCGCTGCTACGCATTAGCGTACGCATCTCATAATTTGTACGCTAATGCTACGCATTGCTCGATTCTCCCCGCACGTTTTTTCGCATCTGAAAATTTGTACGCTAAGATGCGGGGAGGGATCTTAGCATTACATTAATTCACGATATGTTCGTTATTTGTGTGGGAATGTTCGCCGAACACGACCAGAATAACGAATATTTTTTAACGCAACTTCGCTTATCTCTAATTGTATGCTAATGCATACGAATTAGTATGCTAATGCTACGCATTGTGTGCTAATGCGTACAAATTCACCCTCCTGATGCTGTTCCCGAAACATTTCTGTGGTGTTTCCACCATTTTTTCACATTTTCATATGGACCAGACACCCTCCCCTTATCCGAGCAGGGGGTGCTTGGTCTTCTCCTATTGACTTTTATTATGCTCGGGTGCTAGGCCGAGCACTCAAGCAGCCCCGAGTGGTCGGCCAGAGCACCCGAGCAGACGAGCACAGAGGTGCTCGATCATCACTAATATTTATATATATTTATATATCAACGGTCTTAAGGTCCAGACCAGATCTTTTAGATAACTAAGAATAACCATATAAAGAAATAGAAGGTCCCAATTTAAAGGGGTTATCCCACGAATAAGGTAAAAAATGAAAATCAGACATCAAATAGTACATGACAACCACTTTTTAACAAAGCTAGAACCAGCCCTGTACCTCACATGGGTCCAGAGATCTCCATATTCATTGCTATGCTAGATTTATATCAGGTTGGCAGCTCAAGGGGAGTGTCTTTTCTGCTGCAGCTAAGGGGGCGTGTCTCAGCTCTCCCTATCACAGCTCAGGAGGCAGTTAAAAGTTGAAACTGAGCATGTGCGGCCTGCTCAGTGTATAGGTCAAAGAAATAAGAAATTAAGTGGTCCTATACAGATACATTTTATTGAATAACTCAGTAGTTATACAAAATTTTTAATTACATGCAATTACAAAAGTATTCAGATCCAGGGGCTGGTTTGAAAACTGTAGAATATTTTTCGTGGGACAACCCCTTTAAAACACATCTTTTTCTGCCACTGAAGAAGGAACATCAAGTTCCGAAATGCGTCTGGATGGACGGCGATACTATACCAAGTACAACTCTGATGCACCATCAACTGCATTTCCTATGATGAGCGCAAGTATATTATTATATTATATATTACCTCCGGAGGTCTGGCATTGGGAAGAGCACACAGCGCATGCACGAAACTATCCTAGCTGGCAAAGAGACACAGACGCGATCATTGCAGGGGAATCACAACATCCCTGGTAAGAGATATCTAATACTTTATCCTAAAGTATCAAAGAACATTTATAGTATGTAAGCACAGCACTAAAGTGCAAGCTGCAATACCGACCACTGCGACACATAGTATTTGGAACACAGCAACATTGTGGTACCGCTGCAGTAACGCAATGGTTAGAACCTACCATCAACTTATACAGAGAGCACACGGGGGCATAAGTGCAATATTTAATATGATGAAATACAACAAAATATGAACTTATAACTTTGATATTATTTTACAAACTGAATGGAGAAAGCATACATATGACATAGTAACAAAGGAGATTATAACTGGCAGCCAGTTATGCCGTGATCTGCAACAACACATGCGTGAGCTCCGCATATGTTAATACTAAGGGGGACCAAGACCGATTGATGAATTATCTGTTTTTAATTTTGAACCTAATTGTAATTTATGTTATGTATTTACAGTGATGTTATATATGTTAATGAGATTTGCTATTTTTATTGTATTTTGCACTATATTAGAATGTGAGAATTATATGTTTTTAATAATAAACGTAGTTTTCATTTCAATCATTTGTATAGTGGGCTACAGTATTTAAGAGTATGTGTAATGGGGAGAATTAGCCGGACACAAACCGTTGCACACTGTGGTTTATCTAACGGAAAAGCCTGTCGTAGTTCACATTGGAGGTGTGAAACTAGCCTAACTAATTAGTCAGCAGCTGGACAGCAAAACACAGGGCAAGAGGAGAAATGGTGTAATACCTGCAGTGCTGAACCTTTGGTGAGATACACTGAACTAAGCTTCTGTTTGCACATACACACAGAACAGGCAGACATAGTAACATAGTAACATAGTTTATAAGGCCGAAAAAAGACATCTGTCTATCCAGTTCGGCCTGTTTTCCTACAAGTTGATCCAGAGGAAGGCAAAAAAAAAACCCTGTGAGGTAGAAGCCAATTTTCCCCACTTTAGGGAAAAAATTCCTTCCCGACTCCAATCAGGCAATCAGAATTACTCCCTGGATCAACGACCCATCTCTAGTAACTATAACCTGTAATATTATTACCCTCCAGAAATACATCCAGGCCCCTTTTGAACTCTTTTAGTGAACTTACCATCACCACCTCCTCAGGCAGAGAGTTCCATAGTCTCACTGCTCTTACCATAAAGAATCCTCTTCTATGTTTGTGAACAAACCTTCTTTCCTCCAGGCACAGTAACAGTCCTGGGGATAAATAGATCATGGGAGAGATCTCTGTACTGACCCCTGATATATTTATACATATATCTCTTAATAATATAAAAATGAGTTTCTGTCTGTCTGTCTGTCTGTCTGTTCTCTATGCGCGACCAAACTACTGGACCGATTTTCACCAAATTCGGCACACAGGTACATCAGGTGTCCGGGAAGGTTTTAGACCAGGTCTCATCTCTCTAGGACGTACCGTTCCCGAGATATTCCCAAAATATGATCTCCATTAGCCAACATTACAACTGGGAACTTTGGTTTTAAACTCCAACTGCCATTCTCTGCAAAGGCACAGGGAGGGCAGGTTTCCATAACAACCAGGTAATTATCAGCAGCTGAGGATCTCATCCATTTCTATTTACTGACACTGTTAAAGGTATTCCGGTTACCATAAATATAACTTATGTGTTTTTCTATTACTACAGTTCAGTAGTAATAAAAGATGTTTTCCTCCACTGCTGCCTATTGCGTGGGCTCATAAATAAGCATGGTATTGACCTGTAATTCAGGCCACTCTAAAAGAAGTACTTAAAACCCCCGCCCCAGGTCTCACTAAGCCACACCCCCAACTCTGTCAGGCCACACCCCCTTTCACTCCGCAGCCAACAGAGATTGAAAAAATAAAGGTAAAAATCAACTTCTGTCAGCTGCAGGGATGGGTGGGAGGTTGACTTTCTTTCTGCAACAACACACACAAACATTAAATAAAATAGATTAAATACACCCATGCGAAGCGTCTTGCTAATCCATGCCCCCGACTCTGTCAGGTCACGCCCCCTCCCACTCCGCAGCCAATGGGAATTGAAAAAATAAAGGTAAAAATAAACTTCTGTTTGCTGCAGGGGTGGGAGGGTGAATTTCTCTCTGCAACGACACACAAAAATTTTAGATGAAATATACTAATTATAGACTACAACCGTTCGAAGCCTTTTGCTAAGCCACGCCCCGTCTCTGTCAGGCCACGCCCCCTCTCACTCCGCAGCCATTCTGCAACGACACACAGAAACATTAAATGAAATAGATTAAATGCACCTATGCGAAGCGCTTTGCTAAGCCACGCCCCGACTCTGTAAGGCCACGCCCCCTGCCACTCCGCAGCCAACAGGGATTGAAAAAATAAAGGTAAAAATCAACTTCTGTCAGCTGCAGGGATGGGTGGGAGGTTGACTTTCTTTCTGCAATGACACACAGAACCATTAAATGAAATAGATTAAATACACCCATGTGAAGCGTCTTGCTAATCCACGCCCCCGACTCTGTCAGGTCACGCCCCCTCCCACTCTGCAGCCAAGGGGGATTGAAAAAATAAAGGTAAAAATAAACTTCTGTTTGCTGCAGGGGTGGGAGGGTGAATTTCTCTCTGCAACGACACAAAAATTTTAGATAAAATAGACTAATTATAGACTACAACTGTTTGAATCGTCTTGCTAAGTCACGCCCCCAACTCTGTCACACCACGCCCCCTCCCACTCTGCAGCCATTCTGCAACAACACACAGAAACATTAAATGAAATAGATTAAATCACCTATACGAAGCGCTTTGCTAAGCCACACCCCCAACTCTGTCAGGTCATGCCCCCTCCCATTCCACAGCCAACAGGGATTGAAAGAATGAAGGGAAAAACAAACTTCTGTCAGCTGCAGGGGTGGGAGGGAGAATTTCTCTCTGCAATGACACACAAAATTTTAGATGAAATAGACTAATTTCAGACTACAACCGTTCGAAGCATCTTGATAATCCACACCCCCAACTCTGCCAGGCCATGCCCCCTCCCACTCCGCAGGCAACAGGGATTGAAAAAAAATCAGCTGCAGGGGTGGGAGGGTGAATTTCTCTCTGCAACGACACACGAAAATCGTAGATGAAATTTACTAATTTTAGACTACGACCATTCAGTACTAATAAAAGATGTTTTTTTTCCACTGCTACCCATTGCGGGTCCCCATAAATTACCATGTCATCGACCTTTAATTCATGCCACTCTGACCCCCGCCCCAGATCTCGGGAAACCACGCTCCGACTCTGTCAGGCCATGCCCCCTCCCACTCCGCAGCTAACGGGGATTGAAAAAATGAAGGTAAAAATCAACTTCTGTCAGCTGCAGGGGTGGGAGGGAAGTTGGATTTCTTTCTGCAACAACATACAGAAACATTAAATGAAATAGATTAAATATACCCGTGCAAAGCAATGTTTTCTTCCACTGTTACCCATGGCGTGTCCTCATAAATTACCATGGCATCGACCTGTAATTCTGGCCACCATCAAAAGAAGGACTTAAAACCCCGCCCCAGGTCTTGCAACGTCACGCCCCCGACTCAGTCAGGCCATGACCCCTCCCACTCCGCAGCCAATGGAGATTGAACAATTGAAGGTAAAAATCAACATCTGTTAGCTGCAGGGATGGGAGGGAGGATGACTTTCTCTCTGCAACGACACACAGAAACATTAAATGAAATAGATTAAATATACCCGCGCAAAGCAATGTTTTCTTTCACTGCTACCCATTGTGTTTCCTCAAATTACCATGGCATTAACCTATAATTCAGGCCACCCTGAAATGAAGGACTTAACCCCCCCCGTGTCCCATTAAACCACACCCCCTCCCACTCCGCAGCCAATAGGGATTGAAAAAATGAAGGTAAAAATCAATGTCTGTCAGCTGCATTGACTTTCTCTCTGCAACGACACACAGAAACATTAAATAAATAGATGAAATATACCCAGGCGAAGCCGGGTCTTTGTGCTAGTATATATATATATCTCTTAATAATATAAAAATGAGTTTCTGTCTGTCTGTCTGTCTGTCTGTTCTCTATGCGCGACCAAACTACTGGACCGATTTTTACCAAATTCGGCACACAGGTACATCAGGTGTCCGGGAAGGTTTTAGACCAGGTCTCATCTCTCTAGGACATACCGTTCCTGAGATATTCCCAAAATATGATCTCCATTAGCCAACATTACAACTGGGAACTTTGGTTTTCCAACTCCAACTGCCATTCTCTGCAAAGGCACACACGGGGAGTTAAATATAACTTATGTGTTTTTCTATTACTACAGTTCAGTAGTAATAAAAGATGTTTTCCTCCACTGCTGCCTATTGCGTGGGTTCATAAATAAGCATGGTATTGACCTTTAATTCAGGCCACCCTAAAAGAAGTACTAAAAACCCCCGCCCCAGGTCTCACTAAGCCACACCCCCAACTCTGTCAGGCCACACCCCCTTTCACTCCGCAGCCAACAGAGATTGAAAAAATAAAGGTAAAAATCAACTTCTGTCAGCTGCAGGGATGGGTGGGAGGTTGACTTTCTTTCTGCAACAACACACACAAACATTAAATAAAATAGATTAAATACACCCATGCGAAGCGTCTTGCTAATCCATGCCCCCAGGGATGGGAGGGAGGATGACTTTCTCTCTGCAACGACACACAGAAACATTAAATGAAATAGATTAAATATACCCACGCAAAGCAATGTTTTCTTCCACTGCTACCCATTGTGTGTCCTCAAATTACCATGGCATTAACCTATAATTCAGGCCACCCTGAAATGAAGGACTTAACCCACCCCCCCTCCATGTCCCATTAAACCACACCCCCTCCCACTCCGCAGCCAATAGGGATTGAAAAAATGAAGGTAAAAATCAATTTCTGTCAGCTGCATTGACTTTCTCTCTGCAATGACACACAGAAACATTAAAGGGTTTCTGTCACCAGAAATCACCCTATTAAACCAAGTGTCATTTGCAATGAGCAAATGACACTTGATGACAGTAATGTTAGTCTCATATTTCTCCGTCCAGCAGTTTAGCCAAAAAATAGGTTTTTATAATATGCAAATGACTTCCCCTAGGTGCAGTAGGCGTGAACCTGCACCTAGGAGAGGCCGTAATAATGCCTCTTACCACGCCTCCGTAGCGCTGATTGACAGGGCCGGGCAGCCAGCTCTTTCGGCTCCCGGCCCTGTACGATCCCGAAATCCCGCGCCTGCGCACTGCGGTAGTACATCCGCGCACGCGCGTTGAGAGCCGGCGGCCGCCCGGGTCCCGGCTCCTTCGCCTACTGCACCTAGGGGAGGTCATTTGCATATTATAAAAACCTATTTTTTGGCTAAACTGCTGGACGGAGAAATATGAGACTAACATTACTGTCATCAAGTGTCATTTGCTCATTGCAAATGACACTTGGTTTAATAGGGTGATTTCTGGTGGGTGACAGAAACCCTTTAAATAAATAGATGAAATATACCCAGGCGAAGCCGGGTCTTTCTGCTAGTATATATATAGTTATTAGATCTCCCCTCAGTCGTCTTTTTTCTAAAGTGAATAACCCTAATTTTGATAATCTTTCTTGGTACTGTAGTCCACCCATTCCAGTTATTACTATAGTTGCCCTCTTCTGAACCCTCTCCAGCCCTGCTTTGTCTGCCTTGTTCACAGGGGCCCAGAACTGTACACAGTACTCCATGTGTGGTCTGACTAGTGATTTGTAAAGTGGCAGGACTATGTTCTCATCACGGGCATCTATGCCTCTTTTGATGCAACCCATTATCTTATTGGCCTTGGCAGCAGCTGTCTGACACTGGTTTCTACAGCTTAGTTTGCTGTTCACTAAAATTCCTAGGTCCTTTTCCATGTCAGAATTACCCAATATTTTACCATTCAGTATGTACTGGTGACTTGCATTATTCATTCCCATATGCATAACCTTACATTTGTCAGTGTTAAACCTCATCTACCACTTCTCTTCCCAAGCCTCCAGTCTATCCAGATCCATCTGTAGCAGTGTACTGTCCTTTTCTGTATTAATTACTTTACACAGTTTAGTGTCATCTGCAAAAATTGATATTTTACTGTGCAAGCCTTCTACAAGATCATTAATACATATATTGAAGACAATAGGGCCCAATACTGACCCCTGTGTTACCCCACTAGTGACAGTGACCCAATCAGAGTATGTACCATTAATAACCATCCTCTGTTTTCTATCACTGAGCCAGTTATTTACCCACATACAGACATTTTCTCCCAGGCCAAGCATTCTTATTTTATATACTAACCTTTTATGTGGTACCGTGTCATATGCTTTGGAGAAGTCCAGATATACGACATCCATTGATTCGTTGCGGTCCAGTCTAGAACTTACCTCCTCATAGAAACTGATTAAATTGGTTTGACATGACCGATCCCTCATGAAGCCATGCTGATATGGAGTTATTTGCTTATTTTTATTGAGGTACTCCAAGATAGCATCTCTTAGAAAACCCTCAAACAGTTTACCCACGACAGATGTTAAACTTACCAGCCTATAGTTTCCAGGCTCTGTTTTTGGACCCTTTTTGAATATTGGCACCACATTTGCTATGCACCAATCCTGTGGAACACTCACTGTCAGTATAGAGTCCTTAAATATCAGAAATAAGGGTCTGGCGATGACATTACTTAATTCTCTTAGGATACGGGTAGAGATGAGCGAATCATTCAAAAAATTATTCGTCAAAACATTCGCCGAAGTTTTCCTAAGATTCGTATATTTGACGAATAGATTCGTTGTATTTACGTACAAAATATACGTTATTATGTGCTATTAGCGAACATTCGCGCACTAATAACGAACGTACAGTTAAAAAATGGACGCAACTTCTTAGAAGACGTACGCATGAGCGTACAAATAACTTATGAATCCTCAGCGTACTATTGTCTACGCGATTACATAATACGCAGGCACGTACAACGAAAGGCCGCAGCGTGCACTCCTCAGACGCAGAGCGAATATTCGAAAATGGCATCCAGACGATCCTCATCATTTAGCTCTGCTGCACAGCTGAAATACATAGTCCGGCCGATGGACTGCCAGGATTACGATTTACGATGGCAGACACCACCACCCGAACCAGCATTAAAAGGAGGTGATCCAGCAGGTGATCCGAGGCTTGCGCCATCGTTTTGACACCTTGCTGACCCCGGGCCAGATCCAGTGTAAATGGTCAGATCTGAAATCGCCCTCAGAGGCAGTATGTATATTTGAGGTAGAACAAGTAAGGTGCTGTCTCTCCGGCTATGGGCATAGTACAATCATCCACAATACTATAAAGTGAATATGAGGACCCATTGCGGTACCTGTAAAGAAATACACACAATGGGCAACATACTTGAAAACGTTGCTGAAAGGTAAAAACATTAGTGTAAACAATCCAGTGCAAACAATATAGTGCAAATACATTATATGTATAATGTAAACATTTTAAATATCACCTACCTAGTCTGTTCACGGACACGTTTAAGTCTCTTTTCTTCTTTTTGACGCTTGTCATAGAACTGGAGCAGAGTCCCAAACTCAGTTGCAATTTGTAATCCACATAGGTAAAATTGTAATCCAAATGGGTAAAAAATAGCAGCAATGGTTCCTTAAAAATCCTCTTTCAAGGGGCTCCACAATAACCTGAAAAGGGGAAAAAAAGGGATGAGGCGCACGTCTGTGCAACTTGGTTAAAACTTTTTTTTTTGATGGGGGGAGTCCTGACAATCCATGGCCATCTGGGTGAAGACAAACGCAGGGCAACAAAAATAAAAACACACGCCAACTAGTGCTCACCCTTCAGGTTAAGTCCACGTTTTGGCTTCCATAACAGCTGCAGGATCCTTACTTAAGGGCCAGCAGGTCCTCTTCACTGCTGCTGGAGCTAAAAGACATGAGAGGGTGCTCCTGCCTCATGAAAGCGACACTGGCTGCGGCAGCAGACCCCCACGACCTCTCAGGGATGGTCTTGGTAGTGACCGGGCGGTCACACTGACAAGGACCGTGGTAACTTGGGCCTTGCCCATTACCTTGTAGTGGCCAGATCCTCCTGCCGGCATACAAGGTGACATAATCTCCGGCTGTAAGGGCTCTGGTAACGGTCTTCCGCGAGCGACGGACTGTGCGGCCTGCACCTGCCATGGCAGTTGGTATTGTACCACCGATGGCTGGTACACAAAACTGGTGGTGGTCATCTGTCCCACATGAAGGATCAGCGGCAAATCGGGTATCAGGGGTTCCAGCTGAGCTTGGGAATGGAATTTCTCCTCAGATTGCAGAGTCCTCCTCAGTCTAGTCTTCCGGGGACACTGCAGGAGTAGCTGGTTGCTTAAGGAGTTTCACCCTAGTAGCAAATGGGCCTTGGAGGCTCTTCATGGGGGTATACTCCACGTAATCCCCTGCGTGGAGATTGTGGCGGACGCGCGGAAGATATGACCGCTTTACAGAACGGTGGTTCACATATAACTCTTCCGCCGTCTCCTCATCGCCGATTAAAGCTACTCCCTGTTCCACATTGAACCAAATAACGGTACCCCTTCGGTGCTCCAGCTTAGGGTCACCGGACCATGGGTGCTCCAACACCTGAACAACCCACTCCTCTACCAGCTTTTTGTATTCCCAGAGGGTCAGGGCCTTCCGGGTTACAGCCTCGGGGACCATAGAATTTTGACAAAGGGAGTAGTCCTTCTGTCCGCCATGTCAGCCAGCGGAGTGAACACCTCAACGGGCACCTCAGCCGACTTCTTAGGCTGCCGGACATATTGAGAGACGTAGATCTCCTCCGGTTCCTTCTCCTCATAGGGGTCGGTGCCCCACACCATGCCATCCCAGTCAGGACCTCGCTGTGTCGCCATCTTAATTTCCTGAGATGCCTCGTCTTCCTTGCGTGCTGGAGAAGAGGGCGGAGCTACCAGGGAGGAGTCTGCATTGCAAATGCATTGAATTCGTACGCAACAGCGTATAGAGTAACTTATACATAGCAATAGCGTATAATTGATCGGACAAACTACGTAGCGAATGCGTACAAAGCCGAAGCAAATCACCTAATACCTAAATGCTTTCTGTTTGTCATTTATTGCTTTCTTTACAGTTCTATTTATCCACATTGGTTTTTTCTCATTCTATAACCTTTTATTCCCATAAGGTATGTACCTCTCACAATTAGATATGAGGATGCTTTTAAAAATATCCCATTTGGTTGCTGTATTTTTATTTTTGAGGACTTTGTCCCAGTTAGTTAGGTCTATGGCCTCTCTTAGTTGCCTAAATTTTGCTTTTTTGAAGTTTGCTATTTTTGTTCCTCCCTGAAGAAACGCTTTTTTGAATGACAATTGTTATTATTTTATGGTCACTATTTCCCAGGTGTCCCCCAACCTGCACATCTGTTGTTCTGTCAGGTCTATTGGGTAATACTAAGTCCAGTATGGCCATCCCTCTAGTCGGGTCCTGAACAAGTTGGAAAAGGTAATTGTCTTTGGTTATTGCCAAAAACCTGTTTCCTTTATGAGATATACAGGTTTCAGTTTCCCAGTCTATATCTGGGTAGTTGAAATCCCCCATAATAACAACCTCATTATGATTTGCCGCCTCGTCTATTTCATTTAGAAGTAGATTTTCTGTGGACTCTGGTATATTAGGTGGTTTATAATAAAGTCATATTAGTATTTTATTATTGTTTTTGGCTCCATTTATTTCTACCCACAGTGACTCCACATGTTCATGTCCCTCACTTATGTCTTCCCGGAGTGTGGGCTTTAGACAAGACTTTACATAAAGGCAGACCCCTCCCCCTCTACGGTTTTGGCGATCCTTTCTAAACAGACTGTAACCCTGTATGTTAACTGCCCATTTATAGCTTGTGGAGCAGCAGACAGGCCACCATTGTAACCGTACCCCCTTAGGCACTCTCTTTGGTCTAGCAAACATTCCTTTACACTGTGCATGCCATTGGAACATCTAGTTTAGTGCTCTCATTAAGAGAAACAAACTAAGAGTATTGTAGGTTTGATACATCTGGAATATTGGTTACAACTAACTGGTACAACAACTCTGTTCATACGAGCCAAAAACGTAGGAGACAGATTTTTGTATTAACATTGGGCATGGAAACTCTGACATGGAAAAGGACCAAGGAATTTTAGTTAACAGCAAACTAAGCTGCAGAAACCAGTGTCAGACAGCTGCTGCCAAGGCCAATAAAATAATGGGTTGCATCAAAACAGGCATAGATGCCCGTGATGAGAACATAGTCCTGCCACTTTACAAATCACTAGTCAGACCACACATGGAGTACTGTGTACAGTTCTGGGCTCCTGTGAACAAGGCAGACATAGCAGAGCTGGAGAGGGTTCAGAGGAGAGCAACTAAAGTAATAACTGGAATGGGTGGACTACAGTACCAAGAACGATTATCAAAATTAGGGTTATTCACTTTAGAAAAAAGACGACTGAGGGGAGATCTAATAACTATATATATATATATATGTATAAATATATCAGGGGTCAGTACAAAGATCTCTCCCATGATCTATTTATCCCCAGGACTGTTACTGTGATGAGGTGACATCCTGGAGGAAAGAAGGTTTGTACATAGAAGAGGGTTCTTTACGGTAAGAGCAGTGAACCTATGGAACTCTCTGCCTGAGGAGGTGGTGATGGTAAGTTCACTAAAAGAGTTCAAGAGGGGCCTGGATGTATTTCTGGAGTGTAATAATATTACAGGTTATAGTTACTAGAGATGGGTCATTGATACAGGGAGTAATTCTGATTGTCTGATTGGAGTCGGGAAGGAATTTTTCCCCTAAAGTGGGAATAATTGACTTCTACCTCACAGGGTTTTTTTTTTGCCTTCCTCTGGATCAACTTGTAGGAAAACAGGCCGAACTGGATGGACAGATGTCTTTTTCCGGTCTTATAAACTATGTTACTATGTTACTATTACACCCCTCTTGAGACATGTCATATGTAAAAGATGGACCTTGTAAATGTTGGGGTATAGGTAGATTCCTGACAGACTGCATAGTAGTTAGGCTTTAGGAACAGCAAACAGAACGGCAATAAAGAATCTTCCCAGAGTTCCAGTTGAGAATAGGATTGTGTATACAGAGAGATGACAGTCCCAGCATAAGTGAATAGGTAGATGCAGGCAGAAGGTACAGGCAAACTCTCTCAGAATGGGACTCGCCTACTTGAAGCTCTGAGGGCTCAGTGATGTACTGGATGATTTCAGAAAAAGCTTTTCCATCGAAGCAGGAGACCACCAAGGGCTTCTTCACATGCTGGATGGGTACACAATACTAAAGTCTATGAAGGCTGGAAAGATAAACCATATACCACTATAGCACAGAGATACTGGCAAGGTCAACTTTGAAGTCATCTGGCCTTCACCCAGGGCCATGGTCCCTATGCTACCACATTGTGAGGACAAGCACTGACATAGTGCCGCTTGGTGCAACAATGCAGACACAAGTCACTGGAGCACCTGTGTTAATGCCCCTCTACAGACAATTTGAAGCTTTCCACTTGCATGAGATCCTGGATTGGAGTAGAAGATGGAGGAGTCAGAGGTCTCTCAAATGTTGGAGACAAATGAAGAGATTCTCTCTCACAAGCTACTTGATTGGTATGTTCTTGGAACCGAAGATTAATGAGGGTAGCAAGAGAGATCAAACCTTCCAGGGTATATGGGATATCCCTACAACCACCAGTTCATCCTTAATATGAGCTTACAGGCCCTCCCAGAATGCTGCCACAACATCCTCATTTTTCCAGGCCATCTCAAAGGACAGAGTGTGAAACTGTATGGCATACTAGCTCTTCCTTGAGGTTGCCCTAACAAAGTTGCAGGAGAGAGGTGGCAGTGGATGAAGTATGTCCTGGTTCACCAAAGACTGCAGAAGTTGGTTAGGAACTCTTGCAGGTCACTTGTCACAGGATTGCCTCTCACCTATAACTAATTAGATATGTGGCTGCAGCTCCAAATGAATGGTACACTGGTTAATAAATCCACGACACAGCATGGAGGCAGATACAGTTGTAAAGCAGAACCTCCAGGGCAGCTGTGGCTACTTTACGTCCATGTGGATTGAATGAATCGACAGGTTTTTCATCATTTTTGTAGACGTCCCCTGAGTCCTCATATGTCACCTGTTTTTTATCCATTTTAATTTTTTTAACATAATTGTCACAGGTTTATGTTGTATGGTGTTCTTCACTGCATTATATCATTAACTGATTTTTACCTCTCGGTATACTTACGCGGGATTGTTGCAAATATGTTTCATCATTTTATGCTTATAATTATTATTAATTAACGTTGTCACTCCTCTTTTACTAATTATGTTTGGTTTTATAATTCCATATTTATTGTTTTTATTATTCATCATTATTATGAATCGTGAGGATACGCTTTTTCATTGGTTGGGTGTCGCATTTAAGGTGCCCCTGCAGTGATGACGCCACCCTCAGACGAAGGTTCGCCGAAACGCGCGTCGGGGTTGGCGCCATCACACCAGAAAGCACAGATGGGTAACTAATTGTGTTTATTATTATTTTCCTTGCACTTTTTCATTGTTATCTCATTCATGGTTACTTATTGCCCTATTCTGTGCCCCCTCATGTGATGTCGCCTTTTTCCCTGTACCTGTTCCTTTTATGTGATTTTAGTTTCTATGTTAATAAAGATCTTTTGATATGATATATTGCGGTATGGCTTTTTCTCTTTTTTTCACATATTTGGTATTTTTCTGGCCATAGGCATTTCCATTATATATGAGACACGTTTCTTATGAGTTATTATCAATTTGTGTCTATAGCGAGGCTACTTTGGTGTGGGCAGCTGTGGCTACAGCAGTGGTTCAGGATTTCAGGAGGGTAGACATGAAGTGTATGAAATCCAGAACTCGGTCAAGGCAGTGACGCTGCTCAGGTCACAGCTCAGGTAAACTCATGCTTCATGGATCAACGGGATCCTTGGCCCAATCAAACTGTTATGCTCTGTGGATTTAGATCCACAGGAGTGGTAGGCTGCTGACCCATGAAGAATAGGAAAACCAAAGAGGAGTTCCAAAGGAATCAGGTTAACTCATAGTCAGGAACAGGCTGAGATCGAAGTCCAGAAGGCATCTGTCAGTATCGCAATAGGTAAACTGATTATAGCTCAGATAGCAAGGTAAAGCCTCATGCACATGGTCATACCTTGTTTTGGGGTCCACAAATCGTGGATCTGCAAAACACAGATACCAGCCGTGTACGTTCTGGAATTTTCAGAACGGAAGGTCTGGCCCTCAGTAGACCAATCCTATCATTGAGAGTGATAGGACACAATCCTATCGTTGGCAGACAAGAATAGGACATTATCTATTTTTTTTTTTTTCTGCTTGGCCACGGAACATAGGTACGGATGCAGACAGCACACAGAGTACTGTATTTAAAAAAAAAATTTAGATATAAGGAAAAAACTCGCCAAATATTAAATATATTAATATATTAAAAATATGTTGAACATTATGTGATTTAAACAACAGGTCATTTTCTAATGGCACATTCCCTTTAAAGAGGTTTTTATTTTTTTGGCATCCTATTTACATTTTCCTTCCGTGGCATTTGGTGATAAAAGGGAAAGTTCCCATCCCAGGAGAACCACATGCCAGAATTTATACATTACACAGACTTTCATTGATTTCATTAATACAGTTGTTTAAAGAACTGATTCAGGGGTTACTATTTCTCATTGTGTAAAGCCCCTAGTAGGCATAAGGAATCTTATAGGCCATGCAATGCTCCTCTGGGAAAAAAAGATGCACAGTAAAAGAGAGAAAGAGAGATACTTGTAATCTGCATACTTTTTCCCAGAGGAGCATTGGATGGCCTATTAGACTCCTTACATCTATTAGTGCCCTCAAGATCTTTGCCTTTAACCAAGTGAAGCCACTTGCACTGCACTGATGAGGGGACAATCACCCTGAAACAGATGTCAGCAGAAAAGATACTGGTTTAGCTGTTATCCTAAATTATGTTTCAGGATCTCTTTAAAAGGTAGGTTGACTTATAGGAAAGCCATCTTATATATCTGGCAGTATCAGAGGCTCAGCTTTCTGTTCTTTTTAGTAAGAGAGAAAATTTTCAGAGAACTGAAACGCTATTGCCCAGTATAAAGGCCATCAAATGATACATCCAAATTTGCTGGTGTGGTGCAGTAAAATAAATTTGATAAGGCCAATCATTTGTATAGTGGGCAGTTAAGAAGCAAAAGCATGCATTTATGGACCATATCCTCTTTAACATGTTATAATGAAGGTTTCTAACATTAAACACGTGTTATTCCATTCATTTTTCAGAGTTCAACTCATCTGATTCATCGGTTTTTTCTACGAATGAATTGATGACTTATAATAACTCCTCACCAAAGCCCTGGCTAACATGTACTGACCAAGAAAGAATACTGAATCTGGGTTTTACCATTGGTTCCTTCCTGTTGAGTGCAGCAACACTCCCATTGGGGATTTTGATGGATCGATACGGGCCCCGTCCACTCAGATTAGTGGGAAGGTGAGTGTGTAAAAGCTTAGTGTTGACTGCTTTAAAATATATTGAAGAATTTCCAAAACAGTTGATTGTGAGCAGCACTACCAGTATTCATTAGTAAGATTGGTTGTCTGACAATAATTGATTATTAGTTATATAGTACAGATGAGCGCATTGCTTGAAATTCATTTTGGGTCCAATTCCAAAGAATCTGTCAGAAAATTTTATTCGGGGCCGAATTGATTTACGAGAATAAAAAGTGTTCCAACTGGCTTCAAAATTGGCATATGACACTCTGAGGTCTCTTGCTTTTTTTGCTCTCTTTCCTACCCTTCCCCTTACAAGCTCTTTAAAGCAAAGACAGCAATAGTAAATAATGTCAGAGTGACAATGACATATATAGCTATGGGTAAATGCATGGTTGATGTGTGTTAACAGCCTGTTTAAAAACAAACTGCTCCATCAGATTTGTTATATTTTTTACATTAAACCACTTTTCTGTTGTAGAGGAAAGAAGCAGTGGCTTGTTCTCAACAAACAGTCCAAAAATGATTTGTTGACTGGACCAAGGTGCATCTTGTTCTGAACAAGAAAGCAATCCAAAAATGATGCCTTAACCTGATTACCACCAAGCCCCATACATGTGCCATGTTTGATCACAGGCTTTTTTCCACAATGCTGTAGATATATGGCGCCCTAATTGGACAGGCACAGGAGAAGTGTGCACCCAATCAGGACAGGAGCCTGGCTTTTACTGTCAGCTGGGCCCCTGCTGTAACTGCCAGCATCAATGAAAACTGCAATACTGATTAATTAACTCCTTCGATACCATAGTTATTGCTGACAGCCACATCTAAGGAGTCTACAGAGGCAGGGAGCCCATCAGATCCCCAAGATGCAATTGTGGGTGCCGATGGTTGCCATGGCAGCCTAGAAGCCATACAAAGGCCTCCCGGCCTGTCATGTAAGGAAGCTTATTAGGCCCATACCAGGTCACTATTGGGGGTTTCCACTGTAGGGTTATCTTAGGCGCTCTTCATTTGTAATATTGTGCCCAAAACCCATTTCCATCAAAATTTTCCCTTTAAAAACATGTGGTGCTCCTTTCCTTCTTTGCCCTGCAGTTTTGCCATGCAGCAGTTTATGGCCACATATGGGATGTTTCTGTTTTCAAGCAACCCTGTGCCCTAAGAGCCAGTGGGTGCACCTTTCTTTTTGGGCCCTGCCATGTTTCCTGACAGAAGGATGTTTCTGAAAATGGAAGAAATAGAGTGATAAAATATGGTGTGTAATTCTTCATTTTTATGAGCACTGTATAAAAAATCTATCTTTAAACTAATTTCCCACTAGCATTAGAGCTCTTTGGCTGGCTATTCTGGCAGAGAACAGCCTGCCAAAGAGCTGTGCTGTAGATGTGAAATAAGCCTTAAAAGGACACATCTGTGAAAAAATGCTATTGACATTTTTTCACTTGCTTTTCCTTAATTCCTACAAAAAAAACTTTGGGGCCAAAATATTCACTGCACCCTTTGATGAGTACATTAAAGGGTCTAATATTCCAAATGGGGTCACTTTTCAATCATTCTGACACCTCTGAGCCCCCAAACTTGGTACGGTGCAGCAAAACATATTTTAAAATTTGGTTAAAAGTTAAAAAAAAAATGTAGGTCTCTTAAAATGTTCAAAAATGTGCAATGTTTTTTTTAAAGTGCTTTTGAAATAAAGATATGGAAATATATATCTGATAACACTTTTGAATGGTATGTATGGATATATGTGACATTGCAGTTAAAAAAGGGAAAAATTGATTATTTTAAAATTTCATAGATTTCCTGTTTTTACTAAATATATGAAAATTGCATAAGTTTAAAGGGGTTGTCCGGGTTCAGAGCTGAACAGGGCATCGGAGGCTTCCACCCAGCAGTGAGCACGGTGACGTCACTGGCGCTGATGGGTGGGCTTTAGCGCTGTCCTAGCTACAGCCGGTGACGTCACCAAACTCACTGCCGGGCGATCCAGCGCAGGGCAAGGGAGGGCAAGGGAGATGCTCCGATGCCCTGTTCAGGCGGGTTGCCTGGGTGAATATAAGGGTATGTCCGGGTTCAGCTCTGAACCCGGACAACCCCTTTAATTTTACCACCTAAATAAAGTACAGTATGTGAAGAAAAAGCTATTTCAGAATTTCTTGGATGTGCAATACCTTTAACAAGTTATTCCTGATTGTCACATATGCCATATTTCTAAAATCTGGTATGGTCATTAAGGTTTTTCCAGTTTGATCATTAACTGGGGTAGGTGTGACGAAAAAACAATGTTAGAATTACTTGGATATGCAATACCTTTAATGGGTTACTCTTTGATAAAGTCATCTGCTCGGCGAAAGCTGCAGCTAGCTGGGGACAAAGAAAACACAGAAACAACAAATGCAACCAATAAATAAACCCAAAAATCCATAAAAGTGTTATTAAATCTCATATATATTTAGTGATATCCAGAATATAACCATAAATTATGAATGGGCCAAAATATATTATGCCAGCTAAACAATAGTGTCTATAGATAAAAGTGAAAAACTCTACCTGTCAAAAGAAAGCCAATCTGCACCAAAACATACCATGATAATTAATAACTTTATTAAGTAACATGATTAAAACTAGTGCATGAATGAAAGTGACATCAGTGGAAAGGAGATCCATGGGGAGTGAAATAAACCAAACAGTAATAACTAGTAGAGATGAGCGAACATGCTCTTCCGAGCTTGGTGCTTGTTCGAGCATTAGGGTATTCGTACATGCTCGATACTCGGAAGAGCATATCGCGATCCTTGAGGAAATGGCATCTTCCTCTTCATGCATGTTAAGCGCCTTTGCTCAGCCAATCAACATGCAGGAGAGTCTTTGGTACCTCCTAGCATCACGTGGGACCCCTACAAGTCGATAGCAGGGATTGGCTGGCCAGATCAGATGACCTGGGAATATAAGAATCTGGTCCCGTGCTGCTCGCGTCAGATGCCGCCTGCATGAGATTAGGGATAGAGCTGCTGTCTGTCAGGGAGAGTGCTAGGGCCTCAGTTTAGATGTTGGTTAGGCAGGAATCATTCTCAAAGAACCCAACAGCCCTTCTAAGGGCTACAAGCACCTTTTTTTTTTGTCTCTTCCTGGCTGCTGGCTGGGACTTGTAGTGCAGCTACCGCCATCTGGCTGCAC
>ONZH01013841.1:0-90694 GCA_900303285.1 Rhinella marina
GCCTTTTGAGAATGCAGTGTTCCATTTTGTTGCCTGACAATGTTTAGTATCCAAAGGTGTAAATACTTTGAATCCAGCCACCCTGTTGCCTCTGGAGCAAGGTGGGAGGAAAGAGTTAAGGCACCTCATGACTGTTGGCAGATGATGTCACAAGAGACAGTGGGATATGGTAAGTCAGCCATTAGATTAGATAATGTGCTCTTTGTGGATGGATCGAGGTATGGCCAGGACGGCAGGTGCTACACAGGTTGGGCAGTGGTTACTAAATATGACACTAAAAATGCAGAAGTCCTTACCACCACATGTCTGCCCAAGAAGAGAGTCCAGAGACTCTGGAGATGGTTTGCAGAGATGCAGAGGGAAAAACAGCCAACATTTACACTGATTCCATGTATGCCTTTGAGCCCATGGCTATGGGCCCATTTGGAAAGCCAGAGACTTCAACCCCTTCATGTTACTCCATCAACAATTAGGAAGTGGTGAGGTCTCTGATGGAACCCCTCATGTTGCCAACTTGAGTGGTGGTGATAAGAATGAAAGGCCACTGTGAAACAGACACAGAGGAGGCGAAGGAAAAGCCAAGGCAGATCAGGTGGCAAAAATGGCTGCCAAATTGCCTAGGCAGACCCCTGCCTTAGTGGCCACAGCTCAGGTCCCTGAAATAACTCCTCCTGTCTCCCTGAAAGTTCTTAAGACCTTATAGAACCAGGTGGGGAAGGAGGAAAGGGACCAGTGGGTGTCAAAAGGGGGGACTGCAAAGGAAGGACTAATACAGTTTCAAGGAAAACTCTGCCTTCCCAGGTCCCTCTAACCCACAATGGCACAGGCAACCCATGGAGTGACGCACCAGTCAAAAACTGCTGTGTGATTTAGTACATAGCACATGGTACGCTCCAGGGTTCAGCACTGTAGAAGCCAGATATACTCAAAGATGTATGATTTGTGCCCCGAACAAACGTGGGTCAGATGGTTACAGTACCTCAGAAACACATGCACTTCGTCACTTGTATCCGTCTCAACGCTTGCAGACTACATTCAGCTACCCAAGATGGTTGTGTATAAGTATGTATTGGGGTGTGATTACTTGTTTTCAGGATGGCTAGAAGTATACCTGGTAGCTAAGGTCACAGCCTAGACCACAGCAAAGAAGATTATGGCCGAAGTTGTATGCAGGTACAAGGTACCAGAGGCCATTGAAGGTGACAAGGTGTTCACTTTACAGGTGAAGTGATGCAAAAGGTGATTAACATTCAGGTGTATAACAAGCCTAAAGTGCTTCGTACCATCCACAAAGCAGCAGTAGGAAAGAACTGAACGGGACACTAAAGTAAAAGACTCAAAAAGCCATGGCACAGACTGATAAGCCATGGACAGAGTGCCTGCTGTTAGCCCTCTTTCCAGTAAGGTATACCCTTAACCATAAGACAGGCTTTAGTTCCTTTGAGGTCCTTTTTGGGGTCAGCCCCTAGGACAGGATTGTATTTCCCACAGCAGCTCCAGATGCAACGTGGTTGTCTGACAGGTTGTGCGATCGGTTTGTACAAGCGTTTGACGGAAACACATTCTCGAGTTTTTGTTTCACTTTCAGATCTTGATAAATTACCAAGGACCCACCCACCTGTGCGTGGAGATTGGGGGTTAAAAGGACACAGTAAAACAGTCCTTAAAGCCTGGTTTGATGGTCCATTACAAGTGATGTTAACTCCAAGCACATCAGTGAAGCCCAAAGGAAAACCAGCTGAGAGCTTGTACACACATATATACATAGATTCCATAGGAGTCCCAAGGGGGATCCCCAATGAGTTCAAAGCAAGAGATTAGGTGGCAGTGGGATTTGAGTCGCTTATTCCCACTATCAACATTAACAAAAATGTGGATTGGATTAATTACATCTATTATAATCAGCAGAGATTTGTGAACTACTCCAGAGATGCCCTGAAAGGGATTGTGGAACAGTTGGGTCCCACGAGTATCATGGCATTCCAGAACAGAATGGCATTGGACATGCTCCTGGCAGAGAAAGGTGGCATATGTAAGATGATAGGAGATACCTGTTGTACTCTTATTCCAGATAACCTGAGACCAGATGGCCAAGTGATGAATGCCCTAAAGGGACTCACATCTTTATCTGAGGAGTTGAAAAGGAACTCAGGCATTAGTGATCCATGGGATGCCTGGTTTGACTGGCTGAAAGACTGGAGAAAATCTCTTGCTCAGTTAGGAGTTGTCATCTTGCTAAATCTTAATAATGCTTGCTCTAGCTGTTTGTTGTGTAATCCCTTGTGCCAGGAAACTGTTGGCAAAAGCAGTGGAGAATTCCATCCCTGAGATGATCATGGCTGAACCATATGATGACATCGGGAAGGAGATTCGTGTGCCCTTGGATGACATCAGCCCT
Source organism: Rhinella marina (assembly GCA_900303285.1). Classification (NCBI taxonomy): domain Eukaryota; kingdom Metazoa; phylum Chordata; class Amphibia; order Anura; family Bufonidae; genus Rhinella; species Rhinella marina. The sequence goes on from ONZH01013841.1 coordinate 2,399, forward strand.
CCCTCAACTACAGTTCTGTGAGGCGGAAGTGAAGATTCCTTGGGACCCTGTGTTTCAACGGTTGATAAGCCTGACAACTAACCTTAAAGCCAATATGTGTAGCTTTAGCACATATTCACATAATCCGCACTTAGCTTTAACACATATTTACACATTCTTTGCTTAAAATTAGCTTAGTGTGAGTGGTCCTGTGCGCCCGGAGGATTCCTGAACCAGAGCGGATGAAGAAGAAGACCACCAGATGGATGTCAGCGAAGAAGTCCCCCAGTTCCAGTGAAGCCTGTGTTAAGGTCAGAGTTAGAATCTGACTTCCCATTGTGCAAGTCCACTAAGAGGGAGTCTATCTATTAGGGATAGATTGTCTCCTAACTGGTGAAAAGGACGCAGGCACAATGGGACAGATTGTTAGGTCCATCTAGATCAGGGACAGACAACACCGTGCTTGAAATGGCTTCAAAGGGGGGACTGTTATGGATATGAAGACTGAAGATGTGAAGCCATTACAAGATGGCGCCGGCTCCGGGACCACTCCTGATCTTATCTGTAGTTTACATTCTTTAGCTAGACTAGATGCGCAGAAGTGAAACTTTATTTTGCATTACTAACCAATAAAATATATCCTAACCCTCAGGAGAGGATTCACTCCTCCCTGGGGTATATAACCCTTGTACCCTCCTCTAATAAACAAGAACCTCTTTGACCCTACAAGGTGTCAGTATTGTTTCTTCCATGCATGTAAAATCCTAGGATTACTTTAATTTGGAGCAGAGAAACAAACTTTGTGGCTCCTTTTGTGAGTCATCCTTATCTATTTGCTTTCCCCTTTGCCTATGCCATCTGTGGTTGTCATAGGCAACGTGATTTTAAGGGGTGCAGAATTTTATCTTCTTTTTTGTCTAGTTTGGCTTGGGGTCCATGGCAATGTAGAGGAAAGAAGGTTTCCTTGTATGGTCTCACTTTACAGAGAGGTTACATTGTCTTTGGAGTGTATTGTTGAGAGGCTGTGATAGTGGCGTAATAGTGCGACTTGGGCACGTTATATGCACCCAGACATGCTTCCCCTGCTGTCCCAGTTGTATTCCAGCAGTGTTGGCATCCTTTTCTGAGGTTTCAGGGTGGACTTGGTGACCTCCAAGTGGTCGAATTGAGATTTCCAAGTGGCGAGCATTTTTTTCCCATAGACTTTAATGGGATTCGATATTCGGTCGAATAGTCGAATTTCGCGGTCTATTCGAATCGAATTTCTAACTTTCGAATATTTCACTACTCGCTCATCTCTAATAATAAACACAGCGATGTCACTGTACAGGGATAATAAACACAGTGATGTCACAGTACAGGGATAATAAACACAGTGATGTCACAGTACAGGGATAATAAACACAGCGATGTCACTGTACAGGGATAATAAACACAGCGATGTCACTGTACAGAGATAATAAACACAGTGATGTCACAGTACAGGGATAATAAACACAGTGATGTCACAGTACAGGGATAATACACACAGCGATGTCACAGTACAGGGATAATAAACACAGCGATGTCACTGTACAGAGATAATAAACACAGTGATGTAACAGTACAGGGATATAAACACAGTGATGTCACAGTACAGGGATAATACACACAGCGATGTCACTGTACAGGGATAATAAACACAGCAATGTCACTGTACAGGGATAATAAACACAGCGATGTCACAGTACAGGGATAACAAACACAGTGATGTCACAGTACAGAGATAATAAACACAGTGATGTCACCGTTCAGGGATAATAAACGCAGTGATGTCAAAGTCCAGGGATAATACACACAGTGATGTCACTGTACAGGGATAATAAACCTCAGATCAACACATTGTGCCCCCATCAGACCTCAGATCAGCGTCTTGTGCCCCCATCAGACCTCAGATCAACACAATGTGCCCCCATCAGAGCTCAGGTCAGCATCTTGTGCCCCCATCAGACCTCAGGTCAGCGTCTTGTGCCCCCATCAGACCCCCATCAGACCTCAGATCAGCATCTTGTGCCCCCATCAGACCTCAGATCAGCGTCTTGTGCCCCCATCAGACCTCAGATCAGCACAATGTGCCTCAACACTCTGCACTTACAAGCATGTAACTGAATTTAATGGCAACTGTGTTTCCCTATTGAAAATGTATCAGTGTGTGAATAATAATAATATAACATGTAGCGTAAAAACATTAGCCTAGGGTAGGATCCTGCCTAAAGAGTCTACCTTGTCGCGGTGGCAGGCTTACTAATCTTTTGGGCAAAAAAAGCAGTTGTGATATGCCGTAAAAAAGAAAGATGTAATGTGCTATGTGGAGGCTGCTTATTAAGCAAATCTGTAAAGTTTACCCGAAAGGGGGGGGCCCGCAAAATTTGCCTGTAGGGGGCCCCGAAATTCCTGATGGCATCCCTGATTAACATCATAGGTAGACCTCAACTATGATAGACAAAATGAGAAAATCACATTGTCTGATTTTTAAAGAATTTATTTGCAAATTATGGTGGAAAATAAGTATTTGGTCAATAACAAAAGTTCATCTCAATACGTTGTTATATATCTTTAGTTGGCAATCACAGAGGTCAAACTTTTTCTGTAAGTCTTCACAAGGTTGGCACACACTGTTGTTGGTATGTTGGCCCATTCCTCCATGCAGATCTCTTCTAGAGCAGTGATGTTTTGGGGCTGTCTCTGGACAACACGGACTTTCAACTCCCTCCAAAGGTTTTCTGTGGGGTTGAGATCTGGATACTGGCTAGGCCACTCCAGGACCTTGAAATGCTTCTTACGAAGCCACTCCTTCATTGTCCTGGCGGTGTGCTTGGGATCATTGTCATGCTGAAAGACCCAGCCACGTTTCATCTTAAATGCCTTTGCTGATGGAAGGAAGTTTGCACTCAAAATCTCACGATACATGGCCCCATTCATTCTTTCATGTACAGTGATTAGTCGTCCTGGTCCCTTTGCAGAGAAACAGCCCCAAAGCATGATGTTGTCACCCCCATGCTTCACAGTAGGTATGGTGTTCTTTGGATGCAACTCAGCATTCACTCTCCTCCAAACACGAGTTGTGTTTCTACCAAATAATTGTACTTTGGTTTCATCTGAACATACAACATTCTCCCAATACTCTTCTGGAACATCCAAATGCTCTCTAGCAAACAGATGGGCCCAGATATGTACTGGCTTAAGCAGGGGGACACGTCTGGCACTGCAAGATCTGAGTCCCTGGTGGCTTAGTGTGTTACTGACAGTAGCCTTTGTTACGTTGGTCCCAGCTTTCTTCAGGTCATTCACTAGGTCCCCCTGTGTGGTTCTGGGATTTTTGCTCACAGTTCTTGTGATCATTTTTACTCCACGGGGTGAGATCTTGTGTGGAGCCCCTGATGGAGGGAGATTATCAGTGGTCTTGTATGTCTTCCATTTTCTAATTATTGCTCCCACAGTTGATTTCTTCACATCAAGCTGCTTGCCTATTGCAGATTCAGTCTTCCCAGCCTGATGCAGGTCTACAATTTTGTTTCTGGTGTCCTTCAACAGCTCTTTAGTCTTCACCATAGTGGAGTTGTGAGGTTGTGGACAGGTGTCTTTTATACTGATAACAAGTTCAAACAGGTGCCATTACTACAGGTAATGAGTGGAGGACAGAGGAGCCTCTTAAAGAAGAAGTGACAGGTCTGTGAGAGCCAGAAATCTTGCTTGTTTGTAGGTGACCAAATACTTATTTTTCACCATAATTTGCAAATAAATTCTTTAAAAATCAGACAATGTGATTTTCTGGATTTGTTTTCTCATTTTGTTTCTCATAGTTGAGGTCTACCTATGATATCAATTACAGGCCTCTCTCATCTTTTTAAGTGGGAGAACTTGCACAATTGGTGGCTGACTAAATACTTTTTTCCCCACTGTATATATATATATAACGAAATTCCACAGCACCGCCAAAAAATGTGCTAACAGTGCGTGTTCTTTATTTCCCCAGCGCAACGTTTCAGTCCTCTTACTGGGACTTTTCTCAAGCAGTCAAGTGAATTACAGCAGTGTTCAGTGCATATTTAAAGACATAATTGTGTAATTGACATAATTCCATCATTATTACATGATTATACTGATAAATAGTAATAGGAAAATAATAAAGTGTAAAATTCCACATCATATATTCACAAAAAACATGATTGGCGTATTTAAATGTATAAAAAGATAAAATACACATAGTAAATAATCAAAAAGTACATAAAATCCATAATTGTGCCACAATTGATAATAACACATACCTCTATACCATCTGTGTGAACCATGTGTACATAATTAAAAATAAATAATTACAAAAGAATTAACTAACCAGCATGGATCCCCCATCTTCGCTAGTTGGCGTGCTAAAAAACAAAGTGCGGCTGCGTATAGTTCGCACCACAGTCAGGAAATGTATCCACCGTGGAACGCATACATAATATCCTGTTGCACTAACGTAACCAGGAAATTCGTAATAAAGACACGCTGACATGTGATCGCCACAATGTGATCACATGACTAGACATCGTACGCCGGTCAATTTTATGACTAAGCATACAATCGGCATATAAACAGCGTACCAAAAGATCAATTCGTACAGAATGATCTAGTCAACGTACAAACAGCGTACAGAATCTCAATAAAAAAGAATACTATAAATGTGTGGATCTATTTTGTACTCTCCATACTCATCCAGCAGCTGTGCTGCTTTCATTTTTTTCTTATATATATATATATATATATATATATATATATATATATATACAGTATATATTATATACATTACACTCATTGCAGAAAAATTGATGGAATCAAAACCTTATAGTTATGAATGTAATAATGACATACTGTATGTAAGTAATTAAAATATTAGAGTGAAAGGATAGGTTTATTGGAGAAAACTTTACAACTGAAAGGAGGCTCTAGTACTCCAGTGGACCACCTCTAGTCTGCATGCAAAATGAGATACGGTTAGGCATGGATGCATCCGGATTCCATATTGTATCCTGAGGCACATTTGCCCACAGAGGTCACAGCTGGGCTTGTAGATCCTGCACACTCATAAGGTTGTTGAAGCTTGCCTCCCAGCTGGTCCCATAAATGTTCAAATGGAGATAAATCTGGCAAGTGGGCCAAGGAAATGTTGCAATCTGGCAGTCACGTTCCTGGGATAATCCTTGCTGTGTGTGGCATGCATTATGCTGCTTAAAAATTCCAGTTAGAAGTCCTGCCTGAGAGGCAACACCTGCACATATTGCTATTAGTGTCCCTCATATCACTACTAGGGGTAAAAAACTGTCATAAGCAATGGCTCCCGAGAGTATTAAAATAGCAGTGTTTTGCTCCACAGCAAAGGCAGGATTGAACTGCTTACCATGAAGCCTCCATACTGTAATGGGACACATCACTGGAACAAAGGATGTGATGGGTGCCTGTAAATAACAGGACATGTAATGGGCACTGTGACACTAAAAGTGTGCCTGGATGGTGGATAATGAAACTATGGCAGCTGCGAAGGCTTGTTGCTGGGTCAAATCATCCTTTTTATTGGTGGTCTGTTTGCCGTGTGTGTGCCCTGACATAACCACTAGTCTCAACACCTCCTGACATCTAGGCAAGAACAGCCTGGCAATTTGTTGAAACAACCATTCTGCTTCTCTCAGTCCAATGATGTGCCACCTCTCAGTCAACTGGGCAAAATGTCTCTAAGTGCATCAAAGTGGCATCTCTAACAGTCAACTAGAGGTAAACTACCCAAAAGTATCCTCTAAGAGCCTTTTTATAGGGCAGAGGTGGAGCAATTTTTATGCCCTCTTGTGGCAAGAACCACAAGCCACCACACCTGTACTCATTATTATTATTATTATTATTATTATTATTAATATATATATATATATATATATATATATATATATATATATATATATTCTGGGGGTGAGCAAATTGAGCTTTGGATCTAAGATCTGAAGTTGGAGCATTATGTCAGTGTTATCCAATACATTCCAGACCTCTAAGGGTTACATAGCATCATAACTCAATATAATACTATGCAACCCCAGCAGTGCTTGAAGTTCAGCATGGGAGCTTTGCTGAGGCACTTGCTCATGTGAAACCAGCCTTATTATGATTGTAGAGATACCAAATACTGTTTTGTTATATTTGATAGTAAGTATGTTACAAAAAACACATTTATGATAATTGTTTTTGCTTCATTATTTTTTGTAACATTAATGTAGTAGAAAACGATAACTTTTACCATTTACAAAAAAAAATCTAAAAGGCAAGAAATACATTTTTCTCCGGTTACCTTTGGTAAAAAAAGATTACTTCTCAGATCTTGATGGGAATTGCACCACAGACTTTCTGTATAGCTGGTAATAGACTTACCATTAGTTTATAGGACTGCCAAGTGGCAAAGGTATCATTTTCTGTGCTTAAAAAGCTACAGTGTAACTGTTTATTCCATATTGTGCTTATAACAGAAACTAATACTATTAGGCAAGAAAAGTCCTTTACAGCAGAGCTTTTCAATACAGAAGTGAGTAAGGCTGCTGCCTTCTGTAAAGAAGGCTTAGGGTACCAAGACCTGTAAAAACCTTTACACTAAAGGCAGGAAAATTTAATTTTTAATTTACAAGCTTTGTTTTTTTTATGGTAAAAAAAATTACAATTTTCATCAAATTTAAAGTTTTTGTAACATTCATAAATTCACAATACAGAATTTGGTATTCATGTAATCATAATCATCTGTGCAACATAGTGAACATATTATTCATTATGATTGGTAAATGGCACAATTTTCCTTCATTTCAGTGATATACTATTTATTTAATATTATGCCTATGACAATTGGTCTATAGTGTAATGGTAAATCTTCAGTCTTCCATACAGCAGATGTGGGGTTCAAATCAAGTGACAACCAATAAAATAATTTTAACGAAGTTGCTGGGCCCCCTAGCTGTTCTAGGCCCCTGACTGCAGTACCATTAGTACTGCAGTCGTGCCCCAGCTGTTGTGAAACTAAATACTCCGGCATTTACACTTACTTTGCTGTTATTGTAACTCCCATAGAAGTGAAAGGAGCATGCTAGCTTCACTATAGCTGGAGTGCCAGAGATTGCTGACTCTTGCCCTATGACTTAAGCCTTTTTCGCACGTCAGTGATTTGGTCAGTGATTTCCATTAGTGACTGTGAGCCAAAACTAGGATTGGAGCCTCCACAGACATAAGGTGTAAGGGAAAGATCTGCACCTGTTCTTTGTTTAGAGCCACACCAGGCTTTGGCTCCAAATCACTGATGGAAATCACTGATCGAATACTGTGTGAATAAAGCCTTATACTGGACATTTTTGGCAACCATTGTCACTAGGATTTTATGGAATGCAATGATGAAACTGTAATTAATTCATTCTGAACTGCGCTAGGCAGTGAGTGGAGATTTCATTTCTTAAACTGATCTGGAAAAATGAAGGGTGTGCTCTGATTGACTCCTATGGGCAGCCTAGATTTTTTTTCTTTTAGACAGTTTTTCTGATAAATAAGGCCTGATTTAGAGAGTCAGAATAAGTTCTAAAGATAATAGCGAAAAAGGTCAATGCAAGTCTTATAGAAAATTGAACAACTGGAAAGACGTTTTGATGGTAGCAAATAGCAGAGGTTTACAAAAAATAGTACATTTTCTGTGGTCAGGATATGTATGTTTCGAATTATCAGGGTTGACTCACAAAATTCTATTCCTGGGCCCTCCAATGTATTAAAATCGCCCTGCAGACATGACCTTTCCCTGTATTACATAGTCAGCTATTCATTTGAATTCCCAGCATGTAATACTACATTTGCAGGAGAATGTCGGGTATAATGGTCATCTCAGCTGGTTTCTGAAGCCAGGTATGCAGCAGATCGCCTGTTCACTTTCAATAAAAAGTGACTGTTGTGATGGCATAACCAGTTTATGTATCATTTCTTACACTTTACTTTTAAAACTGTCTAGGGCCTTGGTAACACTGCATGGAAGATAGTGATGCTATAACAATAACAACAGTGCATCCCATTATATTCTATATAAAATGCATTAAATCTTCCTGAATATAAGCTCTGCGTCCCCTACCATCTGCCAAACTAAGGTGTGCTTGCATAAAATCCTCCATGCCTTCAGACTTTGACTATATCCTATATCAGTGTTTTTGCCTGCCATTGTAATAAAATTTTATATAACATTATCTGTGGTGTCATTTTAGGGGATACACTACGAGTTAAGGTATTTAGCTACTGTAAAAAAAATGCATGAAAGGTCCTCTTTAAGCAGTGGCTAGTGCAATTACTCAAACCATTGATGTAGCTTATTTTTCTATATTTTGCCACAGTCTCTGACCTTCCCTTTTTTTCACCCTAATGAGTCATATCAGGAGTGGGTATCAGGGACTTCAATTTAGGGAATTGGCTGAATATAGGGGCAGGTATCCGGACTGGGTCGCCCTTTTTGGGGCGGGTCCTCTGTGTAGATAGGCAGAGTTTAACTAGTTCCCTCCCTCATCTAAAGGCCAAATTAGGGACAGTATCCCTCACAATTAACACTGCTACACAGACACCAGGACCTCCCCGGTATCTTCAACAGGTCCCCTGCGTTTTACCGGATCCCATCTGACTGACTGGTACTGGATCAGGTCTTTTGCACTATACTGGATCTCATTTGACTGATCTGTAGGGATGAGCGAATCGACTTCAGATGAAACATCCAAAGTCGATTCGCATAAAACTTGGAACTGAATCCGAATTCGGGAAATGTTTTTTTACAGTATTAACCAATTTCTGAAGTTATTATGCAAAGACTTAAAGGGAACCTGTCATCTCCGAAACACCCCCTGAACTAGAGTAAGTGTTGTATAGTGTAAGTGATGCTGAATCCGAACATGTAAGTTTTATCTTCATACTCACTTCCATTCCAACGCTCTGCTCTGACAAACCAGCAGTAAAATGCACTCACTGGACTCCAGTGCTCACTCACATAATGGAGAGGACTCAAAGAAGAGTCCAGTGAGTGCATTTTACTGCAAGTTTGTGGGAGCACAGCGTCGGAATGGAAGGGAGTATGAAGATAAAACTTACATATTCGGATTCAGCATCACTTACACTATACAACACTTAGTTCAGGGGGTGTTTCGGTGATGACAGGTTCCCTTTAAGTATAAGTATAAAACCTAGTCTACTTATACCTATATACCGAGACGCGAGACTTCACGAAGTAATAACTTCGGCTCATCGGAGCCAATACATTCTAATACTGTACGTAGTGCTTGCTCGTACAGTATTGAAACTAATTTTTTTGCGAATCGACTTCGGATGTTTCATCACAAGTTGATTCGCTCATCCCTACTGATCTGCACTGGATCCAATAATAATGTTCAAATATACCTTGGACATCTTGGACATCTCTATATATGTGTTTGCTTGATTACCAGTATGGGGGTATATTTGAGTAGACTTACTCCCTATATGTATTGTGATAGTGGTGTTATGCATCATTTTAATGTATACTTAGTAAAAGTTATGTTTTAAATTACATTCCCCCTCCACTATTTGTAGGTTTTTCTCTGTTTCACATATGGGAGTGTTTTGGGAGCTTTTTACCAGTGCTCCCTACAGCGTCTTTTCATCTTGAATGTGGGAAGAAACCCACATAAATGTGGAACAAACATACAAACTCCATGTACATGTAGTCTGAAGTCAAATTCAAACTTCAGACCCCAAGGCTGCAAGGAGCCAGTGCTACTCACTGAGCCACCATGCCCGGTTAATATTTTGGTATCTGTCTTCTGGTCTTGTCTTTTGTGAACCACATACCCTTACCAACCAGAAAAGTATAGGAAATAAAAAAAGATAAAATAGGTTTTATCAGTCATCCACCATCTTTTATGAAATTTTGCTTAGGGTCCAAGTAAATATTTTTCTATTGAACCTCTACATGAGGCATTAAGGGTGAATACTTTAGAAAAAGTGTTCATTTTGTGAGACTATTACTATAAATTATCTTGCTGGGGATCCTCTTAACAGTTCAGCAGGCAAACAGAATACCTTTGACAAGCTTCAGAAATCACAAATGATAGATGTGATATATTAACTGAAAAGCAGTTTGATTCAACTTGATTTAATATGTTGCTGGCATCTAATCCAGAAAATAACAGAGTCAACCTAATAAAATAAAACATAGCTGTGATTTCGTTATGGATTTTTACCTTGCCTTGCCCTGTAGACCTGTAATTAGAGCTGGAGCTGCCCTGAGAAACTGGGAGTAAAATGCTGCTGAACAGAATGAAGCTCTTGATTTAAATATAGTGACTGGGCATCATTACAGAGCAGATGAAAAGAATTGAAATATACTGTAGGAAAATGTTGCCATTTAAATATTAACACTGCTTAGTTGAGGATTTTCTTGCTCACAGTATAAATTTAAATAATTTCTAGGCAATGATCCAAGATTAGCATTTTATTGTAATGATATTTCAAATATGCAGAACACAACATCCTTTGGTGACAGGAGTACACAGACTTGCAGACTTGTAATTGTCTTATTACTGATTTGTATTTTCTTTGAATTTGTTATTGACAGTTGCATTTTCAGTCATTATATCAAAAAAATGTACAACACATTTCAGAAGACCTGTCTTTTTTAAAATTGTTGTAAATTTTAGACAAGAATGCCAGAAAGCCGTAAAGGTCACATACAAACCACAGAGTAATAAGGCAGTACAATTCATCTATGGGGTGTATAGCTTTTTATCTTATCAAAATTTTAGTTTTTCTGTAGATTAGGCAGTTGAGCTGTTTTATACAAATACCAGTTAGGGCTCGTTCACATCAACGTTAGGGATTCCGTTCTTACTTTCCGTTATAACATCGTTCTGTCGACAGAACTTTGGTTTCCGTCCAGCATAACGGCATCAAGACGGATCCGTTATGCTTTCCCATAGGCTTCTATTATGACGGATCAAAACGGAATGCCTCTTAAAGGTGTCCGTTTTGATTTCTGTCCTAGGGATTCTGTTATTTTCCGTTATAACGATGTTATAACGGAAAGTAAGAACGGAATCCCTAACGGTGATGTGAACGAGCCCTTAATTGTCCATTATATAACTAATAGTCACCTAATTCCTAATAGTCACATACAAAAACAAATGCAGCACATTATGTGGATAAATTATCTACAAATATTTTATATCTGTCATAGGTAAATTATTTCAATAAGAAATTATTGAGATTACTAAGGAATGAGTTTCTTTTATTTGTGCAAGGAGTCCAGACATCAGGATATAAGGATATCGGATATCAGGAACAATAAAGACACACCAATTGCACGCCATCTCAATGAACATCATGACGGTGACTGTTGCGTGCTGAGGATCCAGGGTATTGAGCATGTCAAGAGACATCAACGGGGTGGTAATGTAGATATGGCACTTCTCCAAAAAGAAGCTCAATGGATCTTCAACTTGGGGACTGTACACCTTGATGGTTTGAATGACTCAATTTCATTTGCATGCTTTATTTAAATCTTAGCTGTGGATACTTCAGGTCTCCCCTCCTTTGTAATATGCCTGTTCCTATCGCCACAATTTTGTATGCGCGTAAACCAGCAAATAGATCAGATCAGAGATGAGGTAATATGGGTTAACATGAGGTACGGAGTGGTTACAATATGTCCATGGTTTTAGACGTAATGCATACATGTCTGACTGCAGATATGTGTGTATGCCCCTATTACCTGAGACTAGTGTTGATCGAGCACCAAAGTGCATGGGTGCTCGGGCAGAACACTAGGTGATGCTCGAGTGCTCTACAGAGCACCCGAGCACAATGGAAGTCAATGGGAGAACCAGAGCATTAAACCAGGCACCCCCTGCTCTGAAGAGGGGAGGGTGTCTGGTTCACAGGGAAAGGTCAGAAAATGATGGAAACACCACTGAAATGGTTTGGGAACAGCATGGGGAGGATGTCTGGATGCATCTTGGGAAAGATGCTGGGAACGATGTTGTTCGAGTATTACGCCACTTTTACAGAATGACAATAATACGCCCAAAACCGAAGATAAAATTGATTTTAGAGGAAAAATTGTTAGGAAATTAAACTGAATGTCACAGGTATTTAGGATGTTCAAACGCTATACAGCAGACGTAGCGCAGGTAATGTCGCCTTGATTAGCGCCAGAAAAAAATACACTGGATGTCACAGGTATTTAGGATGTTCAAACGTTATACTGCACACGTAGCGCGAGTAATGCCACCTTGATTAGCAGCAGAAAAAAGTACACTGAATGTCAGAATGTTAGAATACACAAACGTTATACAGCAGACGCTGCGCAGGTATTGTCGCCTTGATTAGCGGCAGAAAAAATTACACCAAATGTCAGGTATTTAGAATACACAAAGTTATACAGCAGACGCAGCACAGGTAATGTCGCATTGATTAGCGGCAGAAAAAAATTACAACAAATGTCAGGTATTTAGGATACACAAAGTTATACAGCAGACGCAGCACAGGTAATGTTGCCTTGATTAGTGGCAGAAAAAGCAGCAGCAGCTCTCCCTGACTCAGACTTAGCCAGGTCACATGTCACTGAGTGCTATATAGCACCTGATATTACAAAAAGACCCTATCTGGGTAGTGGTGAAATTTACCAACATACTAAACACCTACTACGGCGATAATACCAACTCTTGCCCCAGATATAATAATAATAAGACTCCTAAAAACTAACTTTTAATCTGACATTTTTAAAATAAGGTGAGCAACACAAATGTTAAAATTCTCTAAATGTCACCTCTGTCACTCCTATATACTTATAACACAGGCATTGGGTGTGCACTAACCAATGTCTGTTCAAAGTGCTGTTAATGTAGTGCAAATTGTCACCAAATAATCTTTTGGTGACCTGTATCACCAACAACTCTGCCTTAGTTGGTGCTGGATTAAGGACAGTAATGGCGACATCTGAAGATTAAAACATAAATACTACCCCCCAACATGTTTCCTCAGCTAACCGCCCAGCAGCCTCTATTTATGTTCACATTGCCTGACCGTCAGCGCATACAGCCAATCCACGGCTGTTGCATCAAAGTTAGACATATGTTCACTCACATAATGCCCAAATGGGACAGTTACCTAGTCCACCATGATTAGAACGATCCCCAATCAGTGATCACTGACATCGATGTCATTCATGACGTTCTGCGCTGTATAATCCTGCGCCCGGACTTCTGTTACGGAGCAAAGCGCTAGGCCTCTCTGCGCATGCGCCCGAACTTAGAAACAAGAACGCCTGAATCATGCTTGTGCGCATGCGCCAGGACTTAGAATTATTTTACCGGCTGAACACTTTTCCCAGGGCATACTAAAAGACATGTATACTGATGCCTTTTATCTTATATTGAATCACATGTGTGCAGATTGGCTATGTCATGTCCCTATAAGTCCATCACTGTTTAAACCTCCGTTCTTCATTATAAAGGGAGACCAAAAATGATACCATCCTAATCTTTATTTCCAGTGATGACCATATCTTGAGGATGGATAGCTATTCTATAGGGCTACTTTAAAATCGTTTAAGTACTGTGTTGAGACAAGATAGATGATTTGAAAGAACCGAGTAATTAGGTATATAAAACATGGCTGTGAACACTCAAACCATATAGCAAATGGAATGGATACTTCTTCACTAGGTCCAGAGTGTGATACTCCTATATGTCACTAATTATAATTATTGACTCAAAAGTGGCTATTCGCCCACCAAAATAGTATTAATGATATTGATGGACTGCACACTTTTAGAAGCTATGATGAATCACATTAAATATACTGATTTACTGAACCTGGAAATAAATTACTTGCTACTCCTTATTACTGGGAAATAACTCCTCATTATTGTTACTCACTAACGTATAAATTTACAAAAAAGATGAAAACGTAAATCCTTCATTGAGTCCCTTAGGACTAAGACTGTCCAGCTTAAAAATCCACCTGGTTTCCTCTTGCAAGAGGATCCTGTCCAGGTTACCTCTTCTTGCACCCAACATTTTCTTAGTTAGCCCCCAAAACTTGAGACACGTTGGATCTCCTCCATGTTGTTGTCTCACATGGCGTGAGATGGAGGTATCTGCTTTTGTGTTGATACTGCTAATATGCTGTGAAATACGTCGTCTGAACTCTTGAATTGTCTTGCCTACATAGATCTTGGGGCATGTGCATTGTGCTACATATACAATTCCAGATGTTTGACAGTTGATGAATTGGTTGATATAATATTTCTTGTTGTCCACTGGATTTTGGAACTTCTTTATTTTCTTGACCAAAGGGCAAAATGAACATCTTCCACAAGGGAAAGTGCCCACTGTTTCTGAACGTAATCACGTCTTAGGCTACTTTCACACTAGCGTTTTTAAATTCCGGTATTGAGTTCCGTCAAAGGGGCTCAATACCGGAAAAAAACGCTTCAGTTTTGTCCCCATTCATTGTCAATGGGGACAAAACTGAACTGAAGACAACGGAATGCTCCTGAAAGCATTCCGTTCCGTCTTCAGACCGGAGAACAAACCGCAGCATGCTGCGGTTTGCTCTCCGGTCCAGGCATCCGCACCAAGACGGATCCGGAATGACCCCCAATGGAAGTCAATGGGGACGGATCCGTTTGGTGTGGACACACCAGTAATCCGGATCTGTCCTCCATTGATTTCCAATGGGGGGTCATTCCGGATCCGGCATACATACACACAGACTACATACAAACAAACATACAGACATACATACAAACATACAGACATACATACATACTCACATACTCCCGGGACGCCGGCAGCAGGTCTTCACGCGCCTCCTGCACGCTGCGATGACGTTTCCCCACTGCGCCCAGCAGAGGGCGCTGTGGGGAATCGTCATCACTGCGCGCAGGAGGCGCGTGAAGACGTTCTGCCGGCGTCCCGGGAGTATGTGAGTATGTATGTATGTCTGTATGTTTGTATGTATGTCTGTATGTTTGTTTGTATGTAGTCTGTGTGTTGTTTTAATGTGTGTCATGTGTGGGGCCGGAGCGCTGCTCCGGCTCCACACATGTATAGCGTTAGCACGGATCCGTCGGCACCCTTTAGGTGCCGGATCCGTGCTAACGCTAGTGTGAAAGTAGCCTTAGGAGATGGAACAGTAAAGAAGCTGTGTACCAGCATATCTCTGAGGTTCCTCCCTCTTCTATGTGTTATTGTGGGATACGCTGTTAATACCTCTCTAAGATCGTTATCCGACCTAAGAATGTGCCAATGTTTTTTAATCGTTTGATACACCATTTGATTTTGTGCATCAAAAGTTCCTATGCACCTTATGATTGGATCTTCTTTGGACTTCGGTTTGTCACATAGTAGGTCTCTCCGATTGGTTTTATTTGCTCGAGAAAAGGCTTTGTGTAAGGACTTCTTGGGATACCCTCTGGCAACAAATCTGTGATATAAATTAACACTTTCTTTGGCAAAACTTGACTCATCCGAACAATTTCTCCTCGCTCTTATGTATTGGCCTGTAGGATTTCCCTTTTTAAGGGAAGTAGGATGGAAACTTTGCCAATGTAATAAACTGTTCGTTGATGTGGTTTTGTGAAAGACTTCAGCTTGGATGCGGCCACCAGAATCCACCGAGATCTGCAGATCCAAAAATGTGATAGTTTCATGATGGATCTCAGATCTGAACCTGAGTCCAATCTCATTGTGATTAAGACTAGAAACAAATTTGTGAAAATGATCGGTAGTGCCATCCCAAAGTAACAGTACATCGTCGATGTACCTACCCCAAAATAATATGTGACTAGTGTATTGTGAAAATAAATCAGTGAATACAATCGTGTTTTCCCACCACCCTAAAAATAAATTGGCATAATTCGGTGCACATTTACTCCCCATTGCTGTTCCAAGTGTCTGCAAATAATATTTCCCTTTAAAAAGAAAATAATTGTGAGTAAGAAGATACCTAAGTAAAGTGAGAATAAAATTATTATGTGCTTGGAATTGGGTGCCCTTAGTAAATAAAAAAAGAAGAGACCCCTTGAATGCCTATATCGTGCCTAATGCTAGTGTACAGGGCTTCTATGTCCAAACTCGCTAATTTAGTGTTCTCTGTGACCTGGATCTCCTGGAGTCTGGTGACCGCTAACTTTGTGTCTTTAATATACGATGGCAAACTGTAAATGTGCCTCTCGGTACGTTATTGCCTTTCTTTCTCTCAAAAGGAACATTAACAGTTTTATTGAGATAGATCTGACCTGTATCAAAGTCTCGTCTATCTCTAATGTATTTTCTATGTTTCCTTTCTTTTAACTCTGTCTGAAAAGACTCAATGCTCTTTTGCACTCTAGTTTCACATTGGGTGAACTCTGGTACAGTTTTGAACACCTGAATCTGTGCCAGCTCAATATCTAGTTGTTCCGTAACTTTCAAAAAGATCTGCTTTTCATAGTCAAGTAGATACTGCAGCATTTCACAGCATATTAGCAGTATCAACACAAAAGCAGATACCTCCATCTCACGCCATGTGAGACAACAACATGGAGGAGATCCAACGTGTCTCAAGTTTTGGGGGCTAACTAAGAAAATGTTGGGTGCAAGAAGAGGTAACCTGGACAGGATCCTCTTGCAAGAGGAAACCAGGTGGATTTTTAGGCTGGACAGTCTTAGTCCTAAGGGACTCAATGAAGGATTTACGTTTTCATCTTTTTTGTAAATTTATACGTTAGTGAGTAACAATAATGAGGAGTTATTTCCCAGTAATAAGGAGTAGCAAGTAATTTATTTCCAGGTTCAGTAAATCAGTACAATGTGATTCATCATAGCTTCTAAAAGTGTGCAGTCCATCAATATCATTATTACTATTTTGGTGGGCGAATAGCCACTTTTGAGTCAATAATTATAATTAGTGACATATAGGAGTATCACACTCTGGACCTAGTGAAGAAGTATCCATTCCATTTGCTATATGGTTTGAGTGTTCACAGCCATGTTTTATATACCTAATTACTCGGTTCTTTCAAATCATCTATCTTGTCTCAACACAGTACTTAAACGATTTTAAAGTAGCCCTATAGAATAGCTATCCATCCTCAAGATATGGTCATCACTGGAAATAAAGATTAGGATGGTATCATTTTTGGTCTCCCTTTATAATGAAGAACGGAGGTTTAAACAGTGATGGACTTATAGGGACATGACATAGCCAATCTGCACACATGTGATTCAATATAAGATAAAAGGCATCAGTATACATGTCTTTTAGTATGCCCTGGGAAAAGTGTTCAGCCGGTAAAATAATTCTAAGTCCTGGCGCATGCGCACAAGCATGATTCAGGCATTCTTGTTTCTAAGTTCGGGCGCATGCGCAGAGAGGCCTAGCGCTTTGCTCCGTAACAGAAGTCCGGGTGCAGGATTATACAGCGCAGAACGTCATGAATGACATCGATGTCAGTGATCACTGATTGGGGATCGTTCTAATCATGGTGGACTAGGTAACTGTCCCAATTGGGCATTATGTGAGTGAACATATGTCTAACTTTGATGCAACAGCAGTGGATTGGCTGTATGCGCTGACGGTCAGGCAATGTGAACATAAATAGAGGCTGCTGGGCTAATTACCTCATTGCTGCCCGACCCCTGAAGAAGTCAGCGGTTAGCTGATGAAACATGTTGGGGGGTAGTATTTAGGTTTTAATCTTCAGATGTCGCCATTACTGTCCTTAATCCAGCACCAACTAAGGCAGAGTTGTTGGTGATACAGGTCACCAAAAGATTATTTGGTGACAATTTGCACTACATTAACAGCACTTTGAACAGACATTGGTTAGTGCACACCCAATGCCTGTGTTATGAGTATATAGGAGTGACAGAGGTAACATTTAGAGAATTTTAACATTTGTGTTGCTCACCTTATTTTAAAAATGTCAGATTAAAAGTTAGTTCTTAGGAGTCTTATTATTATTATATCTGGGGCAAGAGTTGGTATTATCGCCGTAGTAGGTGTTTAGTATGTTGATATAGCACCTGATGACGCGTTCCCAGCCAGCCAATTACTGTAATGCCAGTAGCCAACTCTAGGTTCCCTTATAGCCTGTTTTTAATTGACACTTGGGTCTAGTTGCCCTATTTTAACGTTTAGGTATTCCATAAAGTTATTTATTTAATTTTTAGCTTTCTTTCAGGCTGAGAAATAATAGTTACATGTGACCACCTACCTTTAGCAAGATCACTATTGTTAGCAAGGAGTTCAGACACCCTTAAGATTCTGTTCAGATCTACATTTATAAAGAAAATACGACTGTTTTTTACTATAATTAATATGATAGAATAGGATAGGAAACCATTCAAAGTAGGGGCCTGGAAATCATAATCAACTGATAATTAAGCAGTACAATTGTAAATGACATCAGCTAATAACTAAAAGACAGCAAATGTAATGCTCTTTCTAGTTTTGAAGTCTGGGACTACAGAATTTAAAGAGAAGTTGAGGTCACATTATCTGCCCTTTAGTTTGTTAGTCAGCAAATATCAGCAAAATGAATGTGTTGAGCAAAGTAATATTTTATAAGACTGAATAACAAGTCTGACTCTGAAGTTAATGAAATTATTAGAAAGTCATATAAAGTGATTCAAGTGGTCATTCCATACTAAATTTCTTCTACATAAAACAGTTAAATAAGGCAAAAAAATTAATCTAACAGAAGAGGAAATAGGGTACAGCGTCAGGTAGGGCATTAGTTTTAGCAATATGTAGAGTTGATCGAATCCTAAAATATTCGGGGATTCGGAATTCGGCCCGAATTTTCCGCGGGATTTGTGGGTTCGAGCCGAATCATGAATCCCATTAAAGTCTATGGGAGACCCGAATATTTTTGCAGGGGCCAAAGGTTCTGCACAGTCAAGTTTGCCCCAACATGTGAAAACCTCAGAAAAAGATGGAAACACCTTGGAAATGGATAGGAAACACCAGGGGCAGCATGTAGGGATGCCTCTGAGGCTCCCTAATTGCACCATTTTTTCTAAATCTGGCCAATAGTCTGGTGATGACCCCAAGGCAATTTTCAGGGACAAGGTAATGGTGATCCACTTAAAAATGCTGCCTGAACCTGGCGGTGAACCCCTGATTGTCTGTCTTTCAATAAGATTGGAGTGTAAAGCATGGTGGTGAGCCTCAGTATGACTTTTTGGATGGAGATTGCATGTGGTCACGTACTCCCTGGAACCCCATAGTCACCCCTTCTCTGATGTGCTACCCCAGAACATTCTCTGCCCCAATTCGCAAGACCTTTTGCAGTCTCAGTGTGCTGACAGTGGGGATTTACCAGTGTTGTCTGAGGAGGTGGTGGACAATGGCTAGACACAGGTGTCAGGGGGGTGAGGTAGTTGAAAGTGAAGCAAGTTACAGTGGGGACTCCTTGGGGGGACTTTCTCATGATGGGACAGATCAATTTGCGTTGATCAGGCACAGGAACAGATCAATTTTTTTTTTTTGTGTTTATTTAACTTTTATTTAGCACAAATAACCATAGAGATATTTATTCGTTCTCTTCGCTGAGCAGTCTGGCGTTGGGGTTCGTCACTTTGATGGCGAGCTGTGCCGCTTTCTCCACAATGTCCTTTCGGTTCTTTGAGGAGACGTTGTGGGCGATTTCTGCACAGAAGGACTTGTTGCTCATCAACAGAACCTCGAGCTCCTTGACATTGTGGACCAGGAATTTGCGGAACCCTGTGGGCAGCATGTGTTTGGTCTTCTTATTGCTACCATACCCAATGTTGGGCATCAGGATCTGCCCCTTGAACCTCCTGCGGGCTCTGTTGTCAATACCTCTGGGTTTACGCCAGTTACGCTTAATCTTTACATCACGGTCTGATTGATCACTGTGTTTATTATCTCTGTACTATGACATCACTGTGTTTATTATCCCTGTACAGTGACATCACTGTGTGTATTATCCCAGTACTGTGAAATCACTGTGTGTATTATCCCAGTACTGTAACATCACTGTGTTTATTATCCCTGTACGGTGACATCACTGTGTGTATTATCCCTGTACGGTGACATCACTGTGTGTATTATCCCAGTACTGTGACATCACTGTGTTTATTATCCCTGTACAGTGACATCGCTGTGTTTATTATGTCTGTACAGTGACATCGCTGTGTGTATTATCCCAGTGCAAGAAGAGGTAAGTGGTCTGTGTTTGTGTGTTTGTTTTCTATTTTTCAGGGTCGTGAATGCAGAGGACTACGTCGGATTCGGTGGACTACGTCGGACCAGCTTTTTTTTTTTTTTTTTAATAAAATGGTCAAACAGGGGTCTGGGGGAGTGTTTATTTCAATAAAATGTTTTATACTTGTGTGTGTGTATTTTTTTTTACAATACTACAGTTTTAGTAATTAGGGCTATCTACAGACGGCCCTGATTACTAATACTGGGCTTAGTGCTTGCTGGTATGGCAGGCCAGCACTAACCCCAACATCTATTACCTCGGCACCCACTGCCACCAGGGGTGCCGGGAAGAGCCAGGTACCCGCAGGACCGGACCTTCTAAATTGAGGGTCTGGCTCTGGGGCGGCTGCAGGCTGGTACCATTAGGCTGGGAAGAACCAATAACCGTGTCCCTTCCCACCCTGGTAGTGCCAGGCTGCTGCTGCTGGTTGTATCTGGCTGGCGAAGGAAAAAAGGGGGGGACCCCACGCCATTTTTTTTACAAAAATAATTAAATAATTTTTTTAAAAAAGGCGTGGGATCCCCCCCCCTTTTTTTCCTTCGCCAGCCAGGAAAAAAAAAAAATACACACACACAAGTATAAAACATTTTATTGAAATAAACACTCCCCCAGACCCCTGTTTGACCATTTTATTAAAAAAAAAAAAGCTGGTCCGACGTAGTCCACCGAATCCGACGTAGTCCTCTGCATTCACGACCCTGAAAAATAGAAAACAAACACACAAACACAGACCACTTACCTCTTCCTGCACTGGGATAATACACACAGCGATGTCACTGTACAGGGATAATAAACACAGTGATGTCACTGTACAGGGATAATAAACACTGTGATGTCACAGTACAGAGATAATAAACACAGTGATGTCACAGTACAGGGATCGGAGTCTCGTGCCCCCATCAGACCTCAGGTTGGTGTCTTGTGCCCCCATCAGACCTCAGGTCGGCGTCTTGTGCCCCATCAGACCTCAGGTCGGCATCTTGTGCCCCCATCAGACCTCAGGTCGGCGTCTTGTGCCCCCATCAGACCTCAGGTCGGCGTCTTGTGCCCCCATCAGACCTCAGGTCAGCATCTTGTGCCCCATCAGACTTCAGATCATGGACTCTCCCCCCCCACCCCTCAGACCTCAGATCAGCCCACCCAGCCACTTAAAAAAAGCATACTTACCTGCCCTGCCATCAGGTTCCGCGCTCCACTGTCTTCCCTGCCGGCGCGCACTATGACCTGACGCTGCGTCAGGTCATAGTGCGTGCCGGAAGGGAAGACAGTGGAGCGTGGGAGCTGAGGACAGCGGCAGCTCGGCAGGACAGGTAAGTATGCTTTTTTTAAGTGGCTGGGTGGCTTGGGGCCTACCGAAGGATCCTCCGGTCCTCTGGTGGGCCAGTCCGACACTGTATAGCAGGCTGATGAAATTTTTTTCCCAACTCACTGCACCGTGTATTACAGATCAGTGAAATTCAACGGACAATATAGATACGCAGGTAATATTATTTTTCACACCTATCCCCCAAAAAAAATTTACGCAGTTTGCGCAAATAAAACTGCAATCTACAGATCAATACGGTATCTATAGACTGTGAGGTATATAGCAGGCTGATGAAATTTTTTTCCCAACTCACTGCACCGTGTATTACAGATCAGTGAAATTCCATGGACAATATAGATACGCAGTTAATATTATTTTGTACAACTATCCCAAAAAAAAAATTTACGCAGTTTGCACAAATAAAACTGGAATCTACAGATCAATACGGTATCTATAGACTGTGAGGTATATAGCAGGCTGATTAATTTTTTTTCCCAACTCACTGCACCATGTATTACAGATCAGTGAAATTCCACGGACAATATAAATACGCAGGTAATATTATTTTTCACACCTATCCCCAAAAAAAAATGTAAGCAGTTTGCACAAATAAAACTGGAATCTACAGATCAATACGGTATCTATAGACTGTGAGGTATATAGCAGGCTGATGAATTTTTTTTCCCTAACTCACTGCTCCGTGTATTACAGATCAGTGAAATTCAACGGACAATATAGATACGCAGGTAATATTATTTTTCACACCTATCCCAAAAAAAAAAATTACACAGTTTGCGCAAATAAAACTGGAATCTACAGATAAATACGGTATCTATAGGCTGTGAGGTATATAGCAGGCTGATGAAATTTTTTTCCCAACTCACTGCACCGTGTATTATAGATCAGTGAAATTCAACAGACAATATAGATACGCAGGTAATATTATTTTTCACACCTATCCCAAAAAAAAAATTTACGCAGTTTGCGCACATAAAACTGGAATCTACAGATCAATATGGTATCTATAGACTGTGAGGTATATAGCAGGCTGATGAAATTTTTTTCCCAACTCACTGCACCGTGTATTACAGATCAGTGAAATTCCATGGACAATATAGATACACAGGTAAAATTATTTTTCACACCAATCCCAAAAAAAAAATTTAAGCAGTTTGCGCAAATAAAACTGGAATCTACAGATCAATACAGTATCTATAGACTGTGAGGTATATAGCAGGCTGATGAATTTTTTTTTCCCAACTCACTGCTCCGTGTATTACAGATCAGTGAAATTCCACGGACAATATAGATACGCAGGTAAAATTATTTTTCACACCTATCCCAAAAAAAAAATTTAAGCAGTTTGCGCAAATAAAACTGGAATCTACAGATCAATAAGGTATCTATAGACTGTGAGGTATATAGCAGGCTGATGAAATTTTTTTCCCAACTCACTGCACCTTGTATTACAGATCAGTGAAATTCTACGGACAATATAGATACACAGGTAATATTATTTTTCACACCTATCCCCCAAAAAAAATTTACGCAGTTTGCGCAAAAAAAACTGGAATCTACAGATCAATACGGAATCTATAGACTGTGAGGTATATAGTAGGCTGATGAAATTTTTTTCCCAACTCACTGCACCGTGTATTACAGATCAGTGAAATTCAACGGACAATATAGATACGCAGGTAATATTATTTTTCACACCTATCCCAAAAAAAACATTTACGCAGTTTGCGCAAATAAAACTGCAATCTACAGATCAATACGGTATCTATAGACTGTGAGGTATATAGCAGGCTGATGAATTTTTTTTCCCTAACTCACTGCTCCGTGTATTACAGATCAGTGAAATTCAACGGACAATATAGATACGCAGGTAATATTATTTTTCACACCTATCCCAAAAAAAAATTTACGCAGTTTGCGCAAATAAAACTGGAATCTACAGATCAATACGGTATCTATAGACTGTGAGGTAAATAGCAGGCTGATGAAATTTTTTTCCCAACTCACTGCACCGTGTATTACAGATCAGTGAAATTCAACGGACAATATAGATACGCAGGTAATATTATTTTTCACACCTATCCCAAAAAAATGTTTTTCGCAGTTTGCGCAAATAAAACTGGAATCTACAGATAAATACGGTATCTATACACTGTGAGGTATATAGCAGTCTGATGAAATTTTTTTCCCAACTCACTGCACCGTGTATAACAGAGCAGTAAAATTCAACGGACAATATAGATAGATATGCAGGTAAAATTATTTTCAGACCTATCCAAAAAAAAATTTACACAGTTTGCGCAAATAAAACTAGAATCTACAGATCAATACGGTATCTATAGACTGTGAGGTATATAGCAGGCTGATGAAATGTATACCCTAGTCACTGCACAGTCATGCACAGGAATATATCTGTTTACACATGTATAGTTTGAGCTATGTGGCTGGACAAGGTGTACCTGGCACAGCTCTGCTCAGAATACAGGCTTACAGCATATACTGAATTTTTCTCACAGAATCAATTAGTTTTTAAAAGACTGTTGGGGCTTCCTATCCTGCACAGAATACAGGCTTACAGCATATACTGTATAGTTTTCTTCACAGAATCAGTCTTTAAAAAGACTGTTGGGGCTTCCTATCCTACACAGAATACAGGCTTACAGTATATACTGTTCAAAGTATAGTCTTTAAAAGGACTGTTGGGGCTTCCTAACCTAACTCCTAACTAACTGCTTGCTGCACACACTACACTAGCAAACACTGTCTGTCTCTTCTCCTTCCCAAAGCACGATGAGGCTGATGCTGCAAGTCCCTACCTTATGTAAATTTAGGTCACATGTCACTGCCAGCCAATCACTGCTGGGGAGGTATAGGGGCCGTTACATCACAGCAGGCGTTCCCACAGGCTTCCCTTTGATGCTGATTGGCTGAAAAAAACGGGCATTTCAAACTTGCAGTGACGCACGAATAATCACGGGATGCCGAGCCGAGCCGAAGCGGGCAATATTCGTGCGAATCACGAATATTGCGGCTTCGATTCGCTCATCACTAGCAATATGTTTTATTTGCAGTGCATCAATCCTGTATAAGCCTGTCCTGTAATCATTATCAGAAATAATTAGCACTCCTTTTATTAGAGATATATATCCCTGCTGTATTATATCTGGATCTTGAGTCTGGACTAACATGTTATATTTATAACTTGTGTCCTGCAAACTATAAATCAGATATTAATCTGTCAGGAAGAGTTGCAACAAGCGTATAGTTGTTTGAGATCAATAATTACGGGCTTAATCTGCAAAAAGTAAGGCTTCTTTCACATATATTATGTGGTACATCCTTCTGGAAGTCTGTTCCACCATAGAATGCTGGTAATCCCGGCATATTTGCCAGGTAGCGGCTTTATAGTCAATAGGTCCAGCAGGCATTTCTGTTCTGACCAGCAATGATGGATCCAGAGAGCTCTGGTAGGCTTTTCTCTGCTGGAACAGCCTGCCAGATCTCTTACCACATATGTGAAACTAGCCTAAATAGTCAGTACTGCCAAACTCCATCCTACTGGCTGGACCGGTAGAGGAAAGCATAGTTACGTGTTCCTGCCGCTGGGTTCCAGCTATTTCAGTCCTCTTCACCACTTTCTTGCTCTGGTCTCTGCATGTCAACATCATATTTGAAGCGGGTCACATAGTTACTACAGCCAAAGACTGCAGTCACATGTTCCCCATGTGAAACGTCACTGAGTCATGGGATGCATGGGGGACATTTCACAGCTACAACCAGTTATTGGCTGCAAAGGCCATGTAACCCACATCAAACAGGATGTTGACACACAGAAACTGGAGCGAGGCAGCAGCAGGGGACCAAAGGAGCCAGAGCCCATCAGTGGGGAGCAGTTAAGTATTCTTCCCTTCATACGTTCGAAGGCTCTGCAATTTGTTTTTTTAATTTTAAAAGTTGTAGCTTTTGATTTTCCATAAGCCATATAAAATATTGTTTTATGCTAGGCAAGTTGCGTTTTTTAACCATCATTTTGGAATACATCAAGTGAATTGTGTAACTTAAAAAAATATTTTGTTTATTTCACTGTAAAAATAACATTTTAGCTTTATTATGCGAGTCAGTACAATTATGGAAATACCAAATTTATGGATTTGTTTTTAATGTTTTACTACTTTCAAAAAAGCAGTTTAAAAAAAAATGCTTTATGTTGCCATAATCTGACACAGCAGACCAGATACGGTCGTGTGAACCCCTTCATAATGTAAAATCACTTTCAAATGTATGGGCAACAATGCAATACTTAGTTGTGTTAAGCCCAGTTTTTCTCAAAATAACCCAGACGATTTTTATCTTTGATTTTATAGACACATCATTTCACCTGAATATCATTTCTTGTTTTTTTAATCTTTTTCAAGTGTCATCTGGTGCTGTGTTTCTTTACTTTTTGACTTTATTGCTTTTGTAACTTATTCAAGTCGATAAAAACACCCTACTACTTCTAATTGTTCACCATCAACCCTAAAGTTAAGGTGACCATATACATTTGACGAACATCTGCCAAACTCTCAAATATCAAAATCCTACTGGATTTTGCTGCTGCAGAATTCCAGCATATACACCTTGGATTTCCCAGTCAAAGGAGCAGATATATCATAGACTGGTGGTATAAACCGGTCTCTGATAGAGATGAGCGAACGTGCTCGTTACGAGTACTGTAGCGCTCGACTCCCCTGCGCAATGCCCTCAGGCATGCAGCTGAGGACGGATCTGCAATGCCTGTGGGCATTCGTTTGCAGGGGAGCCGAGCGCTACAGTGCTTGTAACGAGCACGTTCGCTCATCTCTAGTCTCTGATAAAAAAAAAAGCATGCTGTCAGAGGCTGCACCTAATTTATGAAGAGGCATAAATTAGGCACAGCATCTGCCAGTCCATGTGCCTGTACTGATATCTACACCAGCCCCTGGTTGATGTAAATTTCTGAGTTCTTTTGTGTCAGAAAACTGGTACCCTTGTCAGACCACCTTTCGGGAAAGTGGAGGAAAATTTTTTTGGGTAGAAAAAGTATACACAGTAATACGCAACTTTTTCCTGGCAAAAAAACTGTTACATCATTATGATAAATTTGCCCCAAAGTGCTTATGTCTTCTAGCACTGCTCTGCTCCAGGGGCAGACTGGGAACTTAAAGTGGCCCTGGAAAAAAAAACTAAAAGTGTCCCCATGTTGTAGGTGGGTCCAAATTGAGATAAGGCAGGGCAAGATAAGTAGGCAGGGCCAACATATGTAGGCTGAGACAACAGATGTAGGCAAAGGCAGCAATACCATAGTGCAGGACACTATACCATCCCAGCAGAACCAAATACCAAAGTGCAGCATATAATACTGCCCCCTGCACCACAGTATTCAACTGAGGATGGCAATACAGTTGAATTCAGGAGGGTATCTGCGGCTGCTGGCCAGGTGTATAGGAGAGAATAAGATCATTATGTATTTGGCTGGCGGCCGTGAGGAGGGCTTTGGTGACCCCCCCCCAAGGCATCGGCCAACTGTGAAATTTCCCTGTAGTGTCTATGGCCAATACGTCCCTGCTCTGCTGATGACAAGCACAGGTAGCCTCTCTAAATCATCTTTTCAACTTCTTGACATTTTTAAGATTTATTTTAATTTATAAAAAGTGAATAAAAAAGATTAAATTAATACATCAGTCATATGCACATGGCATTTTGGACATTGAATCACTCCTTAAGATACTGATTATGATGTACTGTATTTCATATGCATATTTCAGCAAAGTACATTAGCAGCAATTCTATGATAAAATGTTCTAGCCTTTCACAAAGTTCTGGGTATTAAACAGATGCTTTATTAGTTCAGGGAGTGACAGAGTGATAAGAATGTCAAGACTTGGATAGTTGTATCCATATGTCATGCAATGTATCAAGGGACCATTTTTCATCACTGTGATAACTGCTGCTACATCTTTCTTTGAGCCAAGCAAGGAAATTGAAGATGAGTTTCTTGCTCAGATCAAAGTTCTCAAACGGTTGTAATTTATATTCTTAATATCTATGAAAGAGATGAAACACTGTGCCCTGACATACCTTCTTCATAAAAATAATGCCTCTATACTAATTAAAGCTATAACATAATGTTGAGATAGTAGCACTTATTCCAATGGTTTTAAAAGAGGCATCCTAAAAGGCTTTGCAATAACAGACAACTGATGATGATCACATCCGCTAAATTCCCATTGATTTTAGCAATTTTCAGGCAGCATGTCTCATTCAGTATTGAAATTAAGATTTAAATAGGCATACTTCCTATGGCTCCTCTGGTCAGAATTTAGATCATCTCAGAACCTCATGTTGATACAACAAAACCATGTGAGTCCATAACTGTAGCAGTAATATAGGCTCTAATGCACTGCATATTCTTGTACAATATATTTTGGAAACCTTTTAGACACAGGCAATACTGTAGAGATTTACACTATTGTTTAACTACTGCTTTTGTGGATTACTTAAAACGTCCAGTGGGTCCACATGTAACTGCAAGGACATTTCTAAAGATTCTTGGTGAGTTAGCAGCTGGACAGAGTTTATCAGCTTTAGAAGCTGGGAGTTGGTCGTTAGTCACAGCCAGACTCCCCATAGAGAAGTCAGGGATAGCTTACTGTCCCTGCCTTCCCTACTGCTGTATATATAGCACGGTGTACGCAGTTCAGAAAGTGGCCATGGCCCATGACATTTCCTCCTGTCCCAGTGATCATGTGATTGTTGGGTGCCAGGTCACTGCAAAAGCAGCTGGGTCTTAGCAGACCCAGATCAGCTTTACAGTGAGGCTCCAGAGGCTGTATAACCCCTGTATTTCGGACTAATATGTCAGCCTCATTTACAGGAGAAAAAATCAATAAAAGAAGAATGTAATATGTAAAAATTCCCGTCTTGTAAGTCTTGTATGACCCCATGGGAGGTGCAATGTATAAAATTGTATTAATTAATTGATGAATTAGTAAAGACAAAGTAAACTAAATTAAAAAAGACAAAACAAAATTAAAAGAAAAATAAAGAAAGCCACTACTAGCCCATAACTCAAATTTTAGCTCCCTTTCCCCAGCTGTAAACTACTATATATCCACTATTATTATTCATTATCATTCTTTATTTATACTACGCATTTATATAGTGCTATATTTCGCAGTGGTTTACAGACATTAGCACCAATGGAGCTCACAATCTAAGGTCCCTATCAGTATGTTTTTGGAGTGTGGGAGGAAACCAGAGTACCCAGAGGAAACCCACACAAACACAGGGAGAACATACAAACTCCACGCACTATGCAAAAAACTGTACCAGAAAAGTCATAACTTAAGTTTTTAGCACTTTTTTAAGAGAATTAAAAATAAAAACTAAAGAATTGAAATAAATTAGGTATAAATATAAAGCACCATGTATTTCTAAAATAAAAGATGCGATAAAAGATTATTTGTTTAATTAAATCAGAGCAGCTGGGGTTTACCTAAATGTGATGTGTGCCAGCATTCGCAGATTAATTAGCTTTCCGCACATAAAATGAGAATATATTTTAAAGAAGTGCATTAATTAACCTTAACAACCGCTCTTGCAGCCACAAGTTACATTGAAATTGGACTTCTTCACTAATTTGACTCACTGCAGTAAGCAAACATCTTATTTATTATACGAAAAAGGTTTCCAGAAAAAAATATTTGCATTAAAGGGGTTGTTTTAAGCATTAGTCATTATTTACTTGTGAAGTGTATAATATATAATACTAGCTGAAGGACCCGGCTTCGCCCCGGGTATATTTAATTTATTTATTTTACTGTTTGTTTGTGTGTGTCGTTAAAAGATATCGAGAGTGCCCTCTACAGTGCCTGCCCATTTAACAGTGACCTTTACACCGGCCCGCCCCCTTAACAGTGACCTCTACAGCGGCCAGCCCCTTTAACAGTGACCTCTACAGCAACCCGCCCCTTTAACAGAGACCTCTACAGCTGCCCGCCCCTTAAACAGTGACCTCTACAGCTGCCCGCCCCTTAAACAGTGACCTCTACAGCAGCCCGCCCCTTTAACAGTGACCTCTACAGCTGCCCGCCCCTTAAACAGTGACCTCTACAGCAGACCGCCCCTTTAACAGTGACCTCTACAGCAGCCCGCCCCTTTAACAGTGATCTCTACAGCAGCCTGCCCCTTCAACAGTGACCTCTACAGCAGCCTGCCCCTTCAACAGTGACCTCTACAGCAGCCTGCCCCTTTAACAGTAACCTCTACAGAAGCCCGCCCCTTTAACTGTGACCTCCACAGCAGCTAGAGTGGCCACTGTCTTCACCCCAGAAAGCCAGACCTCACCGGCCATTCCCCCAAACGTGAAACAGCGCCCCCAGTTCCCATGAAGACACATCACTAAACATGAGGCCACGCCCCCCCTGGCTCCATGAAGACATGGAGGAGAAGCTGTCTGAGTGTGAGCTACTGAAAGGGTGGACATCCCTGTGTCTGTCCAGGCACTGCGTCGGACGGAGAACAGGTAACCAGAAAACTGGACTGTCCAACCTAAAGCTGGACATCTGGCCACCCTAACATCAGCCTGCCCCTAGGGTGGCCAGAGGTCTTGTTTTAGGCTGGACGGTCTGGCTTTCAGACTCCCTGTCCTCTGTCATGCGCAGGGCCTGGATGGACACAGCAGCAGCACTCTAAGCAGCAGCACTGTGCAGTCTGAGCAATGAGCTGCAGGGAGAAAGTCACCCTCCCCCCACCCCTGCAGCTGACAGAAGGTGATTTTTACCAATATTTTTAATCCCGGTCAAATGCAGCATGGAAGGGGCGTGGCCTGACTGAGTCAGGGGCGTGACTTAGTGGGATCTGGGGGTGGTGCTTTTAAGTCCTTCTTTTGACGGTGGCTGGAATTACAGGTCGATGCCATAGTAATTTAGAAGGAAGGTGGGTAGCAGTGGAAGAAAACATCTTTTATTACTACGGAACAGTAAATATGTAAAATTTACATTATATGAGGTAATGATTGATGATGAGTTAGTCTAAAACATAAGTTATAGTTATGGTAACCGGGAATACCCATTTACCATTGTCATCCACAGTGCTCTGCCTCTTTAATGCAGACCTAAAGCAGTGAACTGGCTAGGTTGTCATAGAAACCTGATGCATGCCTGTGAGCTTCTATTGGCTGATAAGGATCATGTGACCAGGCTACTATTGGCTAATGCATTTTTTGGGAATATCTCAGGAATGGTACATCCTGGAGAGTTGAAAACTGTTCTAAAACCTTCCCGGACACCTGATGTATATGTGTGCCAAATTTTGTGATTGTAGCTGCAGCGGTGCGGATTCCTTTAGCGGACATACACACACACACATACACTCAGCTTTATATATTAGATATAAGAATGCCAGTTACGCCTACTGCAGCAGAAACTCACCACATCCATGGCTCTGCTCTTCAGTTTTGCAGACCAGAATCTCAGAGAGCTCCATCCCTATCCTTTGCTTGGGTGGTCTTTAAACTGTTTTGGGTGCCTAATGTATTTACTACCTTCCATATACCTGCAGCAAATAAAAAAAAAGTATACTTTGCCAAATTTAGCAAGGTAGGAAGAGATTGGGGAAATTGAACTATTTTTATAACTTTCAATTTCTGTGGAAACCTGCCTGTCATGACTTGACTAAATATAGCCACATAGTAGTAGGCCCATGGGAGTCTGGGCCTCCACACACAATTTACCTTTTATGCATGATGGCCCAGAAAGATTGATTCTGTCCTCCTGACATGTGATCAGCAAAGGAATCAATGGGGCCTGGAAAAGGAGCAGTGCTATCCCAGAAGAGAAAGAGTCAGCTGGAGGTGAAGCTTTTATTTATTGACACCAACGTCTTCATCCAGGATCCAAGTGCAGTGTTTTCTTGTGCACAGCTGTCTGCAGCAGGAACAGACTCAGCAGTAACAGACTCAGCACAGTTATCCTCTCTAGTCCTCAGGCTCAGACATACAACTGAACTGCACCACACTTTAAGGTAATCATGTGGAAGCTGAAAAGTTTAAAGGAGGAGGGGATGGGGTTCAGGGGAACTTGTGCTGTCCACTGTGCCCACCCATAGCTCATAGTGTATTAAAATGTTGGTGGCACAGCTCCTTACGGGATTGATCCTTAACCTATGCTCTGCTTTTAAATGTATATGTAACTAGCAGAAAGACCCGGCTTCGCCTGGGTATATTTCATCTATTTATTTAATGTTTCTGTGTGTCGTTGCAGAGAGAAAGTCAATGCAGCTGACAGAAATTGATTTTTACCTTCATTTTTTCAATCCCTATTGGCTGTGGAGTGGGAGGGGGTGTGGTTTAATGGGACACGGGGGGGGGGGGTTAAGTCCTTCATTTCAGGGTGGCCTGAATTATTGGTTAATGCCATGGTAATTTGAGGAAACACAATGGGTAGCAGTGAAAGAAAACATTGCTTTGCGCGGGTATATTTAATCTATTTCATTTAATGTTTCTGTATGTTGTTGCAGAAAGAAATCCAACCTCCCTCCCACCCCTGCAGCTGACCAAAGTTGATTTTTACCTTCATTTTTTCAATCCCCGTTGGCTGCGGAGTGGGAGGGGGCGTGGCCTGACAGAGTCGGAGCGTGGTTTCGCGAGATCTGGGGCGGGGGTCAGAGTGGCATGAATTACAGGTCGATGACATGGTAATTTATGAGGACCCGCAATGGGTAGCAGTGGAAAAAAACATCTTTTATTAGTACTGAATGGTCGTAGTCTAAAATTAGTCAATTTCATCTACGATTTTTGTGTCGTTGCAGAGAGAAATTCACCCTCCCACCCCTGCAGCTGATTTTTTTCAATCCCCGTTGCCTGCGGAGTGGGAGGGGTCGTGGCCTGGCAGAGTTGGGGGTGTGGATTATCAAGATGCTTCGAACGGTTGTAGTCTGAAATTAGTCTATTTCATCTAAAATTTTGTGTGTCATTGCAGAGAGAAATTCACCCTCCCACCCCTGCAGCTGACAGAAGTTTATTTTTCCCTTCATTCTTTCAATCCCTGTTGGCTGCGGAGTGGGAGGGGGCATGACCTGACAGAGTTGGGGGTGTGGCTTAGCAAAGCGCTTCGCATAGGTGATTTAATCTATTTCATTTAATGTTTCTGTGTGTCGTTGCAGAATGGCTGCAGAGTGGGAGGGGGCGTGGTCTGACAGAGTTGGGGGCGTGACTTAGCAAGACGATTCGAACAGTTGTAGTCTATAATTAGTCTATTTTATCTAAAATTTTTGTGTGTCGTTGCAGAGAGAAATTCACCCTCCCACCCCTGCAGCAAACAGAAGTTTATTTTTACCTTTATTTTTTCAATCCCCGTTGGCTGCGGAGTGGGAGGGGGCGTAACCTGACAGAGTCGGGGGAGTGGATTAGCAAAGCGCTTCGCATAGGTGCATTTAATCTATTTCATTTAATGTTTCTGTGTGTCGTTGCAAAATGGCTGCGGAGTGAGAGGGGGCGTGGACTGACAGAGACGGGGCGTGGCTTAGCAAAAGGCTTCGAACGGTTGTAGTCTATAATTAGTCTATTTCATCTAAAATTTTTGTGTGTCGTTGCAGAGAGAAATTCACCCTCCCACCCCTGCAGCAAACAGAAGTTTATTTTTACCTTCATTTTTTCAATTCCCATTGGCTGCGGAGTGGGAGGGGGCGTGACCTGACAGAGTCGGGGGCGTGGATTAGCAAGACGCTTCACATGGGTGTATTTAATCTATTTTATTTAATGTTTGTGTGTGTTGTTGCAGAAAGAAAGTCAACCTCCCACCCATCCCTGCAGCTGACAGAAGTTGATTTTTACCTTTATTTTTCAATCTCTGTTGGCTGCGGAGTGAAAGGGGTGTGGCCTGACGGAGTTGGAGGTGTGGCTTAGTGAGACCTGGGGCGGGGGTTTTAAGTACTTCTTTTAGGGTGGCCTGAATTAAAGGTGAATACCATGCTTATTTATGAGCCCACGCAATAGGCAGCAGTGGAGGAAAACATCTTTTATTACTACTGAACTGTAGTAATAGAAAAAAACATAAGTTATATTTATGGTAACCGGAATACCTTTAACACTGTCAGTGAATAGAAATGGATGAGATCCTCAGCTGCTGATAATTACCTGGTTGTTATGGAAACCTGCCCTCCCTGTGTGTGCCTTTGCAGAGAATGGCAGTTGGAGTTTAAAACCAAAGTTCCCAGTTGTAATGTTGGCTAATGGAGATCATATTTTGGGAATATCTCAGGAACGGTATGTCCTAGAGAGATGAGACCTGGTCTAAAACCTTCCCGGACACCTGATGTACCTGTGTGCCGAATTTGGTGAAAATCGGTCCAGTAGTTTGGTCGTGCATAGAGAACAGACAGACAGACAGAAACTCATTTTTATATTATTAAGAGATATACAGTTGTCACATTATTATGGATACCTCCTACTTCTGATGTCGGCAGTGCATCGCTCATGAAGGAGCCTCGTGCTGTGAGCTGGCTTGGTGGGTATATAAGTGGTTAAAGGCTGTCTGCACACGTATCCCTTGTTGTCAGGGGTAAAAGGTGTGATTTATCAGAGTTGCAAAAAGGGATGATTATTGGCTTACAGGCCAAGGGTGGTAGTATTCCTGAAACTGCACAGTTTGTGAACCGTTGTGCTGCTGTGGTGAAAGTGTACAGTGAGTGCAAAAAAGCAATGTGGAAACTGTGGAGCACCACGTGCCATTGATGAAAAATGAATGTCAGCTGCAAAAGGTGCATAAAGGCGGACTGATGCTCTGCAGTGGAGTAGCTCACCTCCAAAATGAACAGGGGGCTACCAGACATTTGTCTAAAACAACAGTTCAGCGAACCTTACTGCTTATGGGGCTCTGAAACAGACAAATGGTCACTACACCTTTGCAGGTGTCAATTTTTGTTGCAGTATTGGAATCAGACTTCCACTGATTTGCAAAAGGTTGCTCTCTCCGATGAGTCAAGTTTTCTGCTTTATCAAATGAATGGACGTTGGCGCGTCAGACAGCAAACATCAGGGAACAAACACCTACAACCACTGCTGGAAGAACACAACTGGTAGTGGCATCCTTATGGTCTGGGGAATGTTTTCCTGACATTTTCTGGGCCCGCTCATTCATGTGGGCTCACTTCTTCCCCACTGACATCAACATTATCTCTGTTCCCACCCATACCACACTGATGGCAGAATTGCTCCATCTTCCCACCCCACTCTCCAATGGCAGCAGCACTTTCCATCCCTCCCAACTCCTGCCCCACTCAAAATAGCATTGTTTCAGCCTCTCACTTCTGTACTAGCTGCAAATTGTCCCATTTACAGCAGAACTGTCTTTCCACCCCTCCCCACAGATGGCAGCATTATCCTCCTTTCCCACCCTATTCCTTTGGCAGCAGCATTTTCATCCTTCACACTCCTCGCCCACTGCCACCAGCATCCCCCCCCCATCTGCCCTAATTGACAGCATTGTACCCTTCAACTCTTTCCCTAATGGCAGCAGCATGATCCTCTCCTTTCCATCCACCCC
Source organism: Rhinella marina (assembly GCA_900303285.1). Taxonomy (NCBI): domain Eukaryota; kingdom Metazoa; phylum Chordata; class Amphibia; order Anura; family Bufonidae; genus Rhinella; species Rhinella marina. The sequence goes on from ONZH01013841.1 coordinate 37,578, forward strand.
TGCTGAAAGCATCACTGTCCTTCATTCCTAATCCCCCCATTGGCAGATACATTCTTCCCCAAACCACTGATACCCACTGGCAGATGGCTGCATCAAAATTGTAACTTTCCTTATCTCCACATAAAATGTGAAAAAATACATCAATGATATTGGCTTTACCACAGCTTGACAGACATTATTTTCCAACAGTTTTCATAGTCTGTCATCCATTGACCGCAGTAAAAGAGAAAATATCAGTTTGATTAAAAGTTAGTGACCCTTTTACTTCTGTGAGTGCGACTTTCAAATATCTTTATGTTTTGGACAGGGGTTGCTCTCACCAGCAGGGCGCCGATGACAGATTTCCTTTGCAGACGATGCTTTATTTTATGACAAATACAGGTGAACCCAGTTATATCTCACTGGGTAAGGTAAGGTTCCAGCAACCAAAACATAAATCAAACAAAGTAAACTCCTGCCCGTCTGGGCTCTAGCTAATACAAGTATGTCTCTACCTCACCTATTGAGCGCAGCTCACACATGGAGAATCCAGCTTCACAAGCCAGCAAGCCAGCCAGCTTCCTTTGCTTTCCAGGCATAGCTCCCAGACTGACATCCTGGGATGTGTTTTATTTTCCCCTAACAATCCCAGCTGGCCTCACCTGCGATCTCCTCAGGCCAGGGGAAAAATATGCCCTGTTATGGGGGTGGATTGGGGAGGTCCCACTGCCAAACCTACCTTCCTTGCTGAAGCCATAGCATCATCCTGGATTTTATTTACCTCACCCATTTGAGGAACCTGGGTGGGATATACACCCCTTCCAGGACTTTACCATACACTTTACCAAAGTATGTATACTATAAGAGCACATATTACTGACAAATCATATATAGGCCAGGCAAAAAATCTGTTACTAAAAAATAACCTGAAACATAACTAAATTGATATTTCAAATCTCCAATATAACACACACCAGCATAAAACAATATGCAATGTGAGTTAAACACAGAAAGCATAAAGACATACAGTACACCAATAAGGAACAAAACATAAAATGCACAACTATAGCATAGTTCTCACCAGTATCACTAATAATGTCTATATGCGGCATCAGCCACATATAATTTGAGCTGGAGCTGCTGAAATAATATACTCAGTAAGTATCACGGCTTTGTTACAACTATATCCCCAATACACTAGATAATGACTGGAGATGAGCAAAGTTATTGAAAATTCGATTCAGCTGCTTCGCTGAATTTCACAAATTTCGCTGAAAATTCGCTTTGCGTTTAATTACTTTGTCACAAATGCACAATGATACGGAACGGAGATGGCACCATCCCCATCATTGAGCCCCTCAGATTCATAGTTGATCGTGCCATCTGAGATTAACACTGAGAGATTTCAGGGGTTAATCTGGTAAAAAAAAAAAAAAAAAACAACCTTATCCATTTGATCGTGTAGAGGCCACAGTGACCACTTTGATTGAAGACACAGCACGAAATCTCGTGCGATGACAATGCCAGCGTGGTGATGTCATATGTCAACATGCAAGAGATTTTATCTGGTATCTTCAATCAAGATGGCCACGGCGGCCTCATCGAGCGCAATCAAGCAAAGGATGAGGCGAGTATGAATTTTTTTTTTGTTTTTACCGCCATTTGAAGGAAAATTGATTCCTTAGCACAAGGAAATTCGGCTTCACGGAAATCAAATTTTTCCTGAAATTCGAATCGAAGTCCAATTCGGATACTTCGATTTGCTGTAATAACACTAATAATGATGCATAGTTTGCTACGTACTCAAATAACTATTAAATGACGACAGCAAGTATTGGAATGATCAATATGTGTATGAGTACTGTATGATCCTGAGAAATTAATAGCATATTGAAGCCCACAATGAAGTGTATAGCTAGATTGAATTTGTTGTCCTCAGGGGCTATGAAAATAACATTAGTGATTTTTTTCTACACTTCTGAGGAATAATTTCAATACTAGGGAATAAATTGTGAGTCTTCAATATATAGCGCATAGTGTCTGTAATTCAGTTACATCCACATCTGAATCAGCAAACATTTCTTCCTTTGTACAGGATGTTCAAGTGAAATAAAGAAAAATGCTGCAGCCTCATCCAAATGGGACAAATTGCTTCAATCTTTGTACCCACGATATAATATTTCAAAGCTCAAGGGTTCAGAATATTTGTAGGAAATAGAATGCATCAGCAGTTTAACTTGTTATAAAAGAGTTCACAGAACAGTAATAAAATTATAAACCCATTTCCTATATTTTACTATCAAGAAAACATATGCATCTACACACTAATCAGAGCTCCCGAAAATATTACATTAGCACACAAGAAAGTTAGAATTTTATAGTTCATCACAAAATGGCACAACATTTCAATTTGTTTTAAAGGATCTGTCAGATTTGTACTTATGAAACTGGCTGACCTGTTGCATGTCCACTTGGCAGCTGGAGACATCTGTGTGGGTCCCATGTTCATATGTGCTGCATTGCTGAGAAAAATCATGTTATAATATATGCAAATGAGCCTCTAGGAGCAACAGGGGTGTTGCCGTTACACCTAATGGCTCTGATCTCTCTGCAACTTCCGCACCCTCTGCACTTTGATTGGCAGAGCCAAGTGTGATGATTTTTACACTGCCTGGCCCTGGAAAGGGCACAGCAGTTACAGAGAGACCGGAGCCTCTGGGTGTAACAGCAACACCCCTTTTGCTCCTAGAAACTCATTTGCATATATCAAAACATAATTTTTCTCAGCAATGCAGGCACATATGAACATGGGACCAACACAGATGTCTTCAGCTGCCAAGTGCACATGTAACAGGTCAGTCAGTTTCATAGGTATAAATTTGCTGATGCCCTTTATTACAGTATAATTAGATGTTCAACTAATGTGATAAAGACTTTTCTGTCAAATCAGGAGTTGACGATAGGGAGAACAAAAACGTCTACAGCACCATATTCCTCAAATAAATACTCCTATTGTAGACACAGATAATGGGGCTCATCATATTAATTTGCCATTGGGTGGTGTTGACAATTACAGTATAGCATAAGTATTGCCAAGTTAAAGGAACACCTTTGAAGGCAATTTTTTTGCATTGCAGTTTTCTTGTTTTGAGCTAAAATCTTTTTTCAAAAGTTTCTGTTCTACAACCTTCATTTTTAGTGTATCTTCAGAACATCTAGCTTTATGTTTTACAGAGAAACCATCAGGCAGCTGCTCTGATTGATGTATGCGAAAACCTTATCTCTGAACTTCTGACATGTATAAACACTCATTGAAGCCAACTTCTTATCAGTTATGAGCATTGCCACAAGGTTGGATGGGTAGTGATATTGTATGAGGCTGGTAGGGTTTGTGTGCCCAGGCTTTGTGTGCTTTATAATTCTAGTTTGGCCTTGGCTGCTCCTAATCATATAATGTGTTATGACTGTTTCATTCTAGACTTGAAATAACATCTCTTATTTAAATATTTGAGTATTGGATATATCATATTTGATAATTTGATAAATCAAGGAAACAATATCCCATGCTATGCAGAAAATGTCTTAGTCTCTTGTTGAGTGGTTCAGTCTCATTAAAGGGGTTGGCTCATCTTGCACTTTGATGGCATATCACTAAGATATGCCACCAATGTCCAATAGGTGCAGGGCTCACCACTGGGATCTGCATCTATATCTAGAACAAGGCCTACAAATTGCAACCACCCTCCTTTCACTTCTATGGGAGTGTCAAAAATAGTGGAGCGCTGGATACACCGGCTCAACAAGTGGGGGAAAACAGTGGTGCTCATTGGAAAAAGAAAATTCATAAATGACAAAAGTACAGAAGCACCACAGAACTCACTGATCTTGTAAAACCTATTTATTAGTCCAAAGGTGAACTGTACAGGATTGCAGATGGTGCCTATGGCAGTTTCACATCTCTGGAGCAGTGGCAAGGCTATTTCCAGAACTCCAACAGAGGAGTAAAGAGGTATAACATAACATGAAATAAACAATGAGTTAGAGATAACAAGGATTAATTATATATACGTAGTATACACACTATATAGGGATTGGAGGTATTTTTTGTACTTTGCACTATAAAATATACTATTTAACTAAAAAGATTTCATGTTATATAAATAATTCAAGAAAAAATGCCCAAAATAGACTTAAACAGAATTGTTTCTGCATTTTTATCTATTAGCTTTAATCTCAGTATAAACACCAATAAATCAACATCATGTACTTATCTAAAAAGACCGAGAATTTCAATTTCCTGTTATCTGTGATGGTTAGAAACACAGTTAAAAGTACAGCATTTTTCAGTATCTGACATGGGCAAGACATTTTTTGTAGTAATGTCACCTAAATGTGATTTTAGACCAGCATTCTCTTTCCTACAAGTACAGTTTCATTTTATCTGTGTGTAAATCACGATAAACCTGAATGTTGTACGCAACTCACATTCGCATAATTCACAATATATGAGGTAAAAGAAAGACGATTGTACACATACATGATTATATATTAAGTAGCTAGATAGGAGAATGGTTGAAATGCATAATCAGAGTAGAGGAGTAGAGCAGTGTGTCTACTATGAGGAAATAGGGGATATAGAAAAGTGGTAGCATGATGCGGGTTATAGTGGTGATCTATAGTAGTAAGGAAGCCACAGGAGAGGCATGACAGTGTAAGTTGAGACACATACATACACATACTGTTCCTCATGGTCGGCTTCTCTGTCACATACTGCTCTACATGGTTCCTCTTTTTTAATACTCTGCTTCCGAAACTTTTATAAAATACTGCTCCCCATAGTCGGCTCCTTTCCCACATATTCTTCCCCTTTTTTAATACTCTGCTCCTCCCACTTCTGTTAAATACTGCTCCCTTGTCCCTTCTTTCACATACTATCACATACTACTCTCCATGGTGCCCCTTCTATTACTTATAAAGAATGGTCCCTATGGTTCTAATGACCTATTCTAGGTTCTTTGACTTGTGGAGGACATTTGACGAACTTGTCGCTCTTTTGATTCCTTTATACATGTGGTGGATGTACCATCTGTTTATGTGGATCTCAATACCAATCCCCACAGAAGCGTGATAACGGGAGAGCAAGATCGTGAATAAGAAAAATCACAGTGCTAATCAAATACAGCATACACTGTGGAGCCCGGTGTCTCAGACTGCAGAGAGCACATGCACCAGCTGGAACGAGCACCGAGGCACACAGCCGATAACTCAGTGGAATGGAAAAACTCTACTCACGGTAAGAACATTTACCGCTCACTGTATACCTGTCTGAAAGCGATCTAACACTCTATTGGGGACTGGTAAGAAGCGCTTAAGCGCTATATACTACAATTGTGCGCTAGTGGTAAGAAGCGCTGAACATTTAAAAAGACACTAACTATGTACCTGTAGAAGGCAATAAGGTCCACAGATTATGCCTACAATCCTCCACATAATTTTATAGAGAATTGTGAACTAACCAAAGAGATATCACAAACCGCCGCATACTGTTATTTTATTCAATTTGCCGGTGCGAGAGCTCCGCACCTGGAATTATGAAGGGACTGTGATTGAAAATTAAGCTTATGTATGACCATAGTGATATTGTTTTTAAATATATGTTTTAATGTACTTTTTTATAATAAACACCAAATGAGTTATTTCTGAGCCGACCATATTTTCACTTTAGTCTTGCACAATTTACAGTAGCTAATTTGGCTCTAACCGGTCGAGCTCGACTCAGGTGAGCACCTCCATATACATACTTTTCATACATACATCAGCCTATTTTTTCTACAAAATCCAACAGAAAATACCTCCAGATGCCTCTGAATGAATTCAAAGACATATGGGGGTATATTAGAGGCCTCGTGGACCTCTATGGCAGCCCTATGATGGCTCCATACAAAATGGAGCTGCAGCACAGGTGTGTGCATGAGCCCTTGTCTATTTCTTCTTTTTGTCTTTTAGTTCAAGAAAAAAAGATAATAAATACATCTATAACATTCTTGTGTAACCTCTTAGCAAAGTCTTACTTAACTTTACCTTTAAAGAAGGTAACTTTTATGTAAATGGTGAATTTTTGCCTGAGGCTTAAGAATCATCTACAAAGAACAAGGAGCATCTTTGCTCATTATCAAAAAATCATCTTCAGTTCTCCCATATAGAGTACCTTCCTTCCCTCTCCAGAATACCACCTGTAATACTTTTTATCACAGCTCAAACATCTACCTAGGCACAAATGTCAAGCGAATTGTATTTGTTTAATTAAATCAGAGCAGCTGGGGTTTACCTAAATGTACTGTGTGCCCGCATTCACAGATTAATTAGCTTTCCGCACATAAAATGAGAATATATTTTAAAGAAATGCATCAATTAACCTTAAAAACAGCTTTTACAGCCACAATTTCTTCACTAATTTGACTCTTGACTAATTTGACTGCGGTAAGCAAACATCTTCTTATTTATTATACAAAAAGGTTTCAAGAAAAACATATTTGCATTAAAGGGGTTGTTTTAAGCAATAGTCATTATTTACTTGTGAAGTGTTGTTCGATATATAAGAATGCCAGTTACGTCTACTGCAGCAGAAACTCACTTCAAATCCATGGCTCTGCTCTTCAGTTTTACAGACCAGAGTCTCAGAGAGCTCCATCCCTATCCTTTGCTTGGGTGGTCTTTAAACTGTTTTGGGTGCCTAATGTATTTGCTACCTTCCATATAATTGCAGCAAATAAAAAAGTATACTTTTTCCAAACGTAGTGTAAAAGGAGATTTAAGAGGTGTCCAGTGTCAGCTCAGTGTCTGCAGGATGAGGAGGGCGGATCCTGTGTCTCTTCACTGCCTGCAGCTGCTCAGCAAAGCCTTGAGCCCTGAGTCTGTGCTGGCTGAAAAATTCAGGGAGAGAGCAGATGAAAGCTCAGCCAGTGCAGGGGGTGTGGCCAGCACAGTGATGTCTCATGTACAGACTCTTATCTGATGGCTCTGAGGCTTGTGCACGAAACATCAGCAGAGCAGGGAGAGAAGCTCACATCACAGGTCATGTGACAGTGAAATCTGAGAAAGGAGGAACTGAAGTTAAAGTAAGTGCATTGAAAAACATTATATTTGCCTAGTCAGAAACATACAAAGGTAAAAAAAAAATAACTTGGACAACCACTTTAAGCACAGTTTTTTGGCCCTTAAAAACATGCTGGCAAGTGAATAGGAAGGAGCTGTCCCTTTGAAGTAAATGTGACGGCGTAGTTGTAATTACACCTGCTCCCCGCAGATCTGATATTGATGATTTATTCTGAGGAGAGGAGAAAAAAGTAACAAATTGATTAATTGAATATGAATGATAAACTGAATTTATTTATTCAACAGAGAATAGTTCTAAACTAATAACTGATAAAATAATGTAATTTGATTATCAAATTAAATGATCACAATAAACTGTGCAGTGGAGTTCTCATTTAATATGAATTACATGTTGATATTTATTGATATAGGATTGAATTACTATTATATACAAAGTATATAATCATATTTACTAATAAAAATCTGAATTTTCCTGTTCAGAAACAGTTACAGTACTACAGTATATCTGAAATTAGCATATCAGTAGTTAACAGTTACAAGTCAGCTTTAGTGGCTACACATTTAAAAATGGGAAAAGTCAAGTAAGTTAGACTATTGAACTTTTTATACTAGGTTCATATCTCCGATTTGTTTTTGGTTCTTCTGCCCCACCCATGGTAACAATACAATCAGCATGATGATTAACTACCTGCTGCTCAAGGCAAACATACCTGTACTGAGTTGTCAACAGGTTGCGAAAATGATCCAGTGAGTTGTGATATTTACTTATAGTATGGCACCTCCTGGTGTTCACACTGTATTGCATTTTGCATGTCCCAGCCAGGTTTCTGCACAATGAATCTCTTTTTACTGCACAGCAGCCAATAGCTTTCAACCTTGTCAGGGAGGAACCTGTGAAACTGCAGTAGTATAAAGATTCCTTCTGCAGGGGAAATAAGAAGGAACTGTATTTTCAGCTGCTAGAAGGGGGTTTTATCAAGAGCTTTTCCCTAGGATCATCATCACCAATGCAGACACAAGGAAGAAAAGATAGATTTTTTTATTCTAAAAATACTGTAAATTAATTCAAAACAGCTATAAACAGCCTTTTAAGTCTTTTGGTATGATAAATGATTCATAGAAAAACTCTTTATGCAAGTTAAGTACTACTCATTTAAAGCCTAAAACAGCCCATATATAAAGGATAGCTTTTTTGATAGCTTTTTCTTAAGACCTTCTCCTAAATATACAAAGTCCAGACCTGAATCCAATTGAGAATACGTGGAAAGAGCTGAAAACTGCTGTTCACAAATGCTCTCCATCCAAACTCAAAGAGCTCGAGCTGTTTTGCAAGGAAGAATAGGCAAGAATTTCAGTCTCTAGATGTGCAAAACTGAGACATACCCCAAGCGACTTGCAGCTGTAATCGCAGCAAAAGGTGGCGCAACAAAGTATTAATGCAAGGGACCCAAATAATTTTGCACGCCCCACTTTTCAGTTTTATTATTACAAAAAAAGTTTAAATGATCCAATAAATTTTGAAATTTTGTTCCACTTCACAATTGTGACCCACTTGTTGTTTTTTTACCAAAAATTTAAAATATTATATCTTTTTGTTTGAAGCCTGAAATGTGGTAAAAGGTTGAAACATTCCAGGGGGCCGAATACTTTCACAAGGCACTGTATATTTTTAACTTGGCAATAAATGAAATATTATTTTTGTAGTGGGAATGAGGTAAGAAGATGCCACACATTTCTGATGCTACTTATCACTGATGACAACAAAGGATCGTGGTAAAAGTCCAACTAGTTAGGCTCTTTTTTCCAAAACAGAAAATGTCACACAATGGTTTGATTGGCTAAAGCCTCCTAGCAGTGTGAAAATATAAACAAAGATACACATTATACACTGCTCGTTTCCAATCCATCAGTAGTGGCAGTGCTTGCACACTATTGGAAAAGATAGATAGAGAGAGAGACTGTGGCTCAATGGTTAGTACTGATGCCTTGCAGCTTTGGGGTCCTAGGTTCCTCTCACACTCCAAACATATATAAATTAAACTTTATAATTAAGGCATGTTTACATCTGTGTTGGGGCCTCAGTTACTCAGTTAGCCTTTTCATCAAAAAGAGCATAGAAAAAAGTCCTGCATGCAGGGCTTTTTTCTCTGCTATAAAGTATCTCCCAGATGGAAACTGGCACGTATAGGGAGTAGTAAGCCCTGACTTGAGCCCCAACCTCTGTCCCTGCCTACTTACACAGACCGTCCTAGGTAACGGCGCGTAACTGGGCAGCAATCCCTAGCCTGAATAAGTGCTGGGGCATAAAAGGGAAGGGGAACAAGAGGAAAATACAACAAACAAAGACAGAATACAAACACAATATCGGAGGGTTAGCAAGCCAAAAGTCATACCAGGAAGTCACGTCAAAACCAGCGGAGAGAGCAGAAGCGAAGTCAAAATACGTAAGCCGAAGTTCCAAAAACACAGTAGTAACAATCTGGAAAAACAAGCACAAGCACTGGTGGTATAGACCAATCACAGGCAACCTGTGGCCAACAGGTTGCCTGTTTAAATAGGCCTCCAAATGGGTAATGTGACGTGGCCAGCGTCACATGACCCTAATCACATACAAAACAAGGCATTAAAAAAAAGGTGTTCATGTAGATCACGTGGTGTGGTCAGCTCCACGTGACCTTATACATAAATATAATATAAAATATAACTGCGCGCTGGCTATATCTGCTAGCGCTCAGGGGGCCCCGTCTGCTCGTTGCCTAGGGGGGCGGGGAGGACGCCGGCCATGCGGCAGCTGAGAGTGCCCCGGGTCCCCCCCGCTCTTAATTATCATGGGAGCGAGGACGCGTCCTGCGTCCTTGCTCCTGCGATCGTATGGGAGACCGGCGGCGCAGCACAGGGGGATCGCGCCGTCTCCCCGTTATAAAAACTGAACCAATTCCATTGAGTCAATGGGTTCTTTTTGGCTTCATTCGTGTGAGTTATGTGCTGAATCTATTATTTTCTTGTTCTGCTCTTATAATGGAGCAGAATAATGGCAATAAATAAAGCTGGTGTGAAAGAGCAGTTAACCCTTTCTAACCCGGGAGGTTTTTCATTTTTGCATTTTCATTTTGCAGTCCCTGCATTCCCAGAGCCATAACTTTGCCAATGCCTCCATTTAATATTGCATATGATATAGTGGGAAGCAGGAAAAAATTCCAAACAAGGTGAACATGAAAAAAAAATATTCCACCACAGTTTTACAGGTTTTTTTGTTTACGGCGGTCTATGTGCTAACCAGTTACTTTCCTTCTACAGGTCAGTAAAAATCCGGCAATGCCTTAATATATAGTTTTTTGTGCGTTTTGATAATGATAAAATAATAAGAACCTTGGGAAAAAATCTTTTATTTTTTTCCTTTGGAAAAAATGTAGAGAATTATACAATCAGTGGCTCACCCAATGGAGTAAGGTGCTCGCTTTCACGGATTACCCACACCGTATTTGTAGATGTAAAACAAGGTCAGTACTAAAGGGCACTCTAATATCCGGAACTATATGGATTTACCAAAAACCTTATTTGGTATATATGTAACACAGATAATGTATCTTAAATATATATGTAAAGACAGGGTATTTAATGTCAAGAAGCCAAAGATGTATGGGTACTATCAATACACACAATTTATTATCCCTAAAAAAACTATTGGATGGAGGCCAGTGACCTTACTGATGCTCATCAATTGAGCGAGTTATCAGTGTGACCATAAAGTCTTCAAGAGGACCGCAAGCAATCCATTACATCTCCCTTCCAGGACCTGTGGCAATATACTATCGTTTTCCTTCCAGGAACTGTAACTGCAAAGTCACATGACTGGACCATAATCACATGGGGAATCAAGCGGTGAGTCACATGGGACGCCACATTAGACCCCGCTCGCCATAAGGATCTCACACAACTGCGATCCTACCTGGAGCCACATCCTAGTGCACATCATGGATTGGTAAAGTACCACACACCATTATAAGTACACCACTTGTAGTAAAACAGGTCGAACTGGATGGACAGATGTCTTTTTTCGGCCTTACAAACTATGTTATTATGTTACTATGTTACTTGAATTTATGTGTGAACTGACCCTTAACATATTTTATATTTATTGCTGATGCTGGAACTGGGTTTGTGACAACAAACTGGACTCAATACTAAAGTATACTATATGATTAATACCAGCGAGTTGCTAATAAGTGGAAATGATGAAAAACATATTTTAAATACAGATATATTAATCTGGAAGCACACTGCAAAAATATTAAGGAGCTCCAACAACAGCGGACATTAAGGTGTGTTATTGTGGACATTATGAACAGCCTCAATATGTATGAGAAACCATGTGACAAATAGAGACTGTTTCCTGTTTTTACCTACTTATTATTTATTTATTTTTTATTACTATACTTTTTTGTTGCTATCTATTTTTGTTATTAAGTGTGTTCCTATTATTAGCATTTTTAGGGATAATAAATTGTGTGTATTGATAGTACCCATACATCTTTGGCTTCTTGACATTAGTACTAATCTTATTTTTTTCTTCGCCTTTTTTTGAACACTTTTTAATTTTTTGTGGGAAATGAAGCGACCGAAAATGACAAAATAGCCATTTTGACAGATTTTTCCATTTTGCCGTTTGCCATATAGGGAAGATATTTTTATAGTATGGGCGTTTTCACACATGGAGATACCCATTATGTGTATTTTAAAATATATTTTTTTTAATTTTTATTTTAGGAAAATGGGATGATTAGAATTTTTATATTTTTTATTTTTAAACTGAATTTTTTTTAATAAACATAATTTTACATAAAATAATTTTTTACACTTTTTTTAATAGTTCCCATAGGGAACTATAACAAGCAATCCTTAGATTACTATTCTCGTAGAACTCCATGCATTAGCATTGGAGTCTATGAGAAATTTACTAGTTTCCTATGGAGCCCTATTACTGGTAAGGGCTCCATAGAAAACACTGTGCAGCAGCCTCCGGTCATTCAATAAGACAGGGGCTGCTGTATACAAGCTCCTGCTCCTCCAATAGTTGCCGGAAGGAGCCAAGCATACACGGAAGTGAGCGCTTTTAGGTTTGCACGCACACAGATGCCGTGGTCAGGTTGGAGCTGTCGTAGATACCATGCAGATATAGCGCCTGCTCCTCCCAGGAGCAGACAACATCTTTATTATCAACTTTAAAGTCAAAGTCGATTTGTTTCACTTCAATTCACTCAACACTAGTTATAAGGACAAAAGATCATAGAAATCAAAGATGATGTATTTTATTTTTTATGGGACTGTATTTGATGTTTGTTATTGATATCCCAACATTAGAGAGTCTACTTATAACCACCATTTACCAAAAAAGTATTATGTAGAGATATAATTCAGTCTACAGTGTTCAATGTTCATAATTGGTACCAACTACAATTATTATTATTATTATTATTATCATCATTTCAGTAACTGACTTTTTCTCTAACAGTTTACTTTTCTATAGAAAACTTTTCCTGGGACCAGATACAAGTCAACCCGTGATTCTAAATGTATTCTTCAGGTACAGATCTATAATAATGCATTGTGCACATAGCCTAATATGACAAAGTAATAACAATAAGCAATCCATAATTTATAATGTTAATGCATTGACTAACATAACTAAAAATAAAATAATAGCATTAAAAGTTAATGCAGAATACAGAGCAACATAATGTAAGTTTTATTACTTTTTTTCTCTGTTGTCATTTTATTGGGCTTTTTGTTGATATGATAAAAATAAAAAGTAAAAGGTATAGAGGATTAAATGGTCTGCTATTCTAAACTGTATTCAGGTGGTATGTTTTCTGTAATTCATATGAAAGAATTAGGTGTGACCTTGGTACATCAGCCCTCACTTTCATAGTCAGAATGGGTACAAGTTATGCTACAATCTATAGTGGCGTTTGGTCTGCTCTCCAGCCTATTGTTATAGATTGGTGCTCTATTCCAAAGCAGACCACTCTGCTCAAAGAAGTTAAATCGCATAATATTGTCAATTGATAGGCACTCACATCTGGATCATGTGGAAATAATAATATTGTGACATTTATTAACACTCATGTGTAAAAAATAGAAATAAAATAAAATAAGGTAAACATAAAATTGCTTAAAATAGCTTAACATGTAAAACACATAAAACACATTTGTTTGGACCCAGGTGACGACCAATTAGTATTTTGTAATGATCTTCTATATTGTCGTCAGCTTGGTCACAAAAATGGCAGATAATATATTCAAACACCTCTAAATACGTGCTGGGTATTAGTATTTCATTTCTCTTATACTCGAGTATTAATATTGCTTGTATTGTTGATAATTTGTATCATATAGAGTTAGTCTCTGTTTTCCTTATTGTTTTTAGGTATATGAAACCATAATATCACCAACATGGATATGACAAAAACAAGTCAATGTGCGTAAAGAGTTCCCATCCAGCAGTAAAAAAGGTAAGTGTTATCACTTCTTTCCTATCGATGTTCCACCTTAACATTATAATGTTATAATGTTGAGGGAGTATCTCCCTACTTACAGTTGGCAGCAGAACGCTCTCTTTCCTTCACCGCCTGTGGCGTCCCACGTGGTGAGGATACTGGGGGAAATATTCTACTCACAATACTACGGTGGACTTTTAATCCCTTTGGTTCTTACTTTAGTTAGTTTGGGATTGAAAAATGTATCGATGTCCGTCTCTCAAGATGTGCGGTTCTATCCGCTTTACTCCTTGTTTCTCTGGATCCTCGGCGTCTCACGTGACAAGTTCCGTCCCACGTGGTAGCTGTATCTCACGTGATCCGGTTTCGCCCGGTGGTTTTTATTCCAACAAACTCCCGTCTGTATATGTCCAGAGTAGGCTTGATATTTAAAATATACACAGAGTAGTGGGTGTTATTGGTGGGTAATTGCAAATATATAATTGTGACTATATATAGAGAGTGAGAGCGAATAATATTTTACTGTACATATATGGCAAATAAGAGATGTACGGAATATAATGAAAATCTATTCAACAGAACAAATCTGCAGGCATCCTGCAATCGCCATTGATACATGAAGGATCAGCAGTCACACTTGCATTGCATTGTAATGGATGAATGTCTGTGAACCCATCAAGAAAGATCCTTCACCGGCACAATCCTGTTTACAGAGATCTGTCATGTAGATGCAGTAACTCAAATTAGAATGTCAAGTCAATTTGTTTAATATGAAAATGGAACAAACATATATTTTCACTATTTGAAATGTGAGATGCCTCCCTTATTGTGTTAAGCCTTTCAACACTCATGAAATAAATGAAAGAAAAGTCTTTCTGTTAATGTAATTCAGCATTGCATACTATAAATCAATACAATATGCATACTATACAGCAGTCACTTTTATTCTAAGATGCTGATCTAGTGGTAGTAAGTGCTTAGCATTTAACCTACAATGATACATTACAAAACAATGAGCAATGATACAATATTGTGTCATACATTGAATGATAGCTAAAACAAACACAATAAAACAGCGCTCTGCAAACACAAATAATAAAGTAAATACAATCCTGCCATACTCACTAAAGAAAATGTACTAATGTTAATGCTACATTATAAATGTGAGATTGTTGGCAAATATATTTTGTGCAAAATTATTTGTGCCTGTCTGCCAGCGACAAGGCAATCTCTTTAGGACAGGAACCTACACTAAATAATACCTCCTCTTGTGCCATACTGGCCTCTATTAGATTCAGGGAATGCAGGTTCCACATGCATGCTGAGCCCATACTATATCGTACCTATTTGTTGCCATACTGGCCTCCATTAAATTCAGGAAATGCAGGTGCCACATGCATGCTGAGCCCATACTATATTTTAACTCTTTGTTGCCACATTGGCCTCCACTATGTTCAGGGAATGCAGGTTCCACATGCATGCTGAGACCACACTGTAGTTTACCTCTCCTGGTGACAAATGGCCTCCAATAAATGCAGGGATAGCAGGCTACAGCTTTATACTTGTACTAATTAAAATCAGCCTATGGGACAGAGATGATGCAAAAGCTTCTCTGGGCCGCAAGGAGGAGGAGCAGGAGGAATGCGACGGACTCTGGCTTAAAGTAAAGGTTTCAGACTCAGAGGTGACTTAAGCATCATCCTGCTGCGAAAAATAGGATAAAAATAGATAAAATTCATCATACTATTAGTCTTGAAACATATAGAAAATTTTTAAATCAATTTTGCCTAAGAAGTATCTGATCACCCGGGACCCCTCCAATCAGCTGTTTGAAAGGCAGCTGCACCCAGTCCATGTGACATCGTCATGACATCACTGGCCTGTGGGAAGCAGCGAGAAGACCGTGGCAAAACTACAAACAACACTACTTTCCTAAACAGCTGATCAGCGAGAGTCCCAAGGTTTTTAGAAAAAAAAAAACACAAGAGCAATAGGACCAAAATATACAGTGCACTGCTGTTGACACACTAAAATATAAATATACTTAATGCAATTTGCACTCATAAATGGCAGAAAAATTGCAACAGGTTTGGGAAAAAAGAGGTGTAATTGGAATTCCCAGGCTGTGACGAAAATATACAGTGCACTGCTGTTGACCAACTAAAATACACTTATTACAATGCTCACTTATAAACTGTGGAAGCTTTGCAACAGGTTTTTGACTTTTGCACATTTAAGAACAGTACTGTCTCTTTAAAAGCTAATGTCTCTTCTGTGTAAGACATGAAGCCTGTAATCCCGAATTATTCATATTAAACTATTGGACATCGATGCTGGTAGTTTAATAATGTTAAATGTTAGCTGCATGCAAGTGGTGTCACCAGCACATGTGAATCTAGCAATATAAACTGTCCATCCCCTTTAAGCACATAATAAATATAGTGTATTAGAGATTAACTAATTGTTTCCCAAACTAATCAGATAATGCAGTCGCTGTTCCTAGCACACTTGTAGCCAGTAATAGATACTTGCCAAACCTTTTAACTTTGCATTATACATAATGTTTCCTTCTAGTGATGAGCGAGCCGGAGCGGCAAGATTCGGGATTCGCACGAATCTTGCCCGCTTCGGCTCGGCATCCCGAGGCAGCGCGGATTCGTGAAGATTCGTGAGTCACTGCCAATTTGAAATGCCCGTTTTTTTCAGCCAATCAGCATCAAAGGGAAGCCTGTGGGAATGCCTGCTGTGATGTAACAGCCCCTATACCTCCCCAGCAGTGATTGGCTGGCAGTGACATGTGACCTAAATTTACATAAGGTAGGGACCTGCAGCATCAGCTTCAGGCCTCATTCACATGCCCGCAAAAATCGTCCGCATCCAATCCGCAATTTGCGGACCGGGTGCGGACCCATTCACAGTCAATGGGGCCGCAAAAGATGCGGACGGCACACTGTGTGCCGTCCTCATCCGCACTTCCGTTCCGTGGGTCCGGAAAAAAATAGAACATGTCCTATTCTTGTCCGGATCCACGGACAGGAAAAGGCATTTCTATCATGTGCGTTCCGCAAATTGCGGACTGCACATGGGCCGCTGTGGGCTGCACATGGGCCGCGTTCCGCAAATTGCGGATCCGCAAAACATGGACAACACCAAACGGACGTCTGAATGAGCCCTTAGGGAGCCTCAGAGGCATCCCTACATGCTGCCCCTGGTGTTTCCTATGTATTCCAAGGTGTTTCCATCATTTTCTGAGGTTTTCACATGTTGGGGCAAACTTGACTGTGCAGAACCTTTGGCCCCTGCAAAAAGATTCGGGTCTCCCATAGACTTTAATGGGATTCCTGATTCGGCCCGAATACCGAATCCCCGAATCTTTTAGGATTCGCTCATCTCTATTTCCTTCCTCTCTGCATTTTCCTTTCTACTTCTGTTTGCCATTTTTTTATTGCAAAAATGGAAACTTACAATTTTCCCACATAGCTTGCCATTGTTATCTTCAGCTTCCCCATCATCAATGATCAAAAGTCAAAGCTAATTCATTTGAAGGAGGAAATTCAAACAGCTTGCACCGCATGGTCTAATGGGTTAAAGTTGCATTGGTAATGAAAACACTCCTTAGAGACCCCTTAGAGATGTTTGATAGGTCCTGTCTTTATTTAGTCTGCATAACATTATTTTTCATAAAGGGGTTTTCCAGGAATTAATAAAAATTAAAGTGGCTGACAATACTTAAATATTATTTTATTACAAATATTAGGCTTGAGTCGAAATGCTCAAACACTACAGATACAGGTCTCCAGACAGCATTGCCTCTGTGTAGGCAAAATTAATTTCCACCGTAGATGCGTGAGACTTTGTTGAATGAATTTGGTATTTATTTCTGCATCTTTAAAAACATTTTAATTAGCAATCCGAAGTCGGTACCTCGGTACCAAATCCGACTTCATATCGCTATTTTAAAATGTTTTTAAAGACATAGAAGAGATTACCAGATTCATTTACAGTCTTGTGCGACCTTCGGCTGAAACAAATTTTGCCTCCACTGAGGGAATACATTTTGATGCTATACGGAGACAGGTCTCTGGGCAACATTAAAATGACGTGTTTGAACAAATCAGTTCCATTTAAAATACATCCCTCCCCTGCCTTCAGCCCGTCTAGCATACAGTCCCATGTAAAATGCATCACTCCCCCTGCCTTCAGCCCCGCCACCATACAGTCCCATGTAAAATGCATCGCTATCCCTGCGACACGCTGCCTACTTGTCTCACAGATGATCGGTGGAGGTCCTGGGTGTTGGACCTCCGCCGATCAGATATTGATGATCTATCCTGAGGATGGGTCATCAATATTAGAGGCTGGATAACCCCTTTAAATGCTCCCCTGTAGTGGCCAGAGCAGCTTAAACAGCCCTCTTTAGCACCCCCAGCAGCTTAAATGGTCCCCTATGGTTCCCCAGTAGGTTAAATGGTCCCCTATAGTGCCCCTATAAGTGTAAATGCTCCCCTGTAGTGCCCTCAGTAGTTTAAATGGTCCCCTATAGTGTCCTCCAGTAGTTGAAACAGCCCCCATAGTGCCCCCAATAGTTTAGCCCCTTATAGTGCCCCCCAGTAGTTTAAATACCCCCCCCCCCATAATGCCCTTAGTAGTTTAAAGTAGTTGAAACTCAGGCTGGAGTCATGACAGCGCATGAACACTGGGGAGATGTGAAACTACAGCCAGGGTGGTTACCTAACCCCACAGGGCTTACTCACCAGGCTCAGATTGCCTGCGCTGCAATCAGATTCACACCTCCGCTGCCCGAAGCTGCACAGTCCCGACTCCCACCGGGCCGGCCCGCAGTCTCCGTGTCATCTCTGACTGCCCGGGAGCGGGAAAGCAGCTGGAAACTGTGAAAAAGATTTGCTGCATTTTCATTGGTGGCCAGTGGGACTCCTCCCCTAACCTCAGTCACAGGTCTTCTCTCTTACACAGCATCGGCTCTCGTCTCCTGGTACTGCGTAGTGCTCACGCATGCGCAGTGCAGGATTCTGGATTTGGCAACAATCTTTGCGGACAGTGGCGTCCGGCAGAAGAAAATGTCCGTAAATCTACGTACGGTTGGCAACCCTGCCCCTGCCTTCAGCCCCACCACCATACAGTCCCATGTAAAATTCATCACTCCCCTGCCTTCAGCCTTCTTGCAAACAGTCCCATGTAAAATAATTTCACCTCACCTGCCTTTAGCCCCTCCAGCATACCGTCCCATGTAAATAATATCACCCCCCTCCTTCAGACCCCTCTAACATGCAGTCTCCAGTACAAGCATTATTCCTCCTTCCTTTAGCCCCTGCAAAAAGGCCCCCCAAGTAAAAATAACATTCATTCTTTCCATATACTGACCTGCAGCTTCAGCTCCTCTCTCAAACATCCTGCTCTGTCGAACGTGCAGAAAATCTTGAGGCCCCGCCCCCTGGATGACGAGTCTCCGCCCCTCGCCCTGACATCATACCTACCAGGAGCAACTACATTCTAGTCACTAAGATTGCTCTACTGCCTCACAGGCTTCAGGCCACTAGCCTGAAGCCTATGAGGAAGAACAGAGGGGACGGGAGCCATAGGCTCCCTTGTCCCTCATTCAAGTACTTGCTGCCTGGTGCCCTCTGCAAGTTTGCGCCCGGGGCAACGCCCCCCCTGGCCCCCCCCACACTATGCCACTGGGTATGGAGACATGCATGGCCAGTCCAGCACCTTTACCCTCACTTTCTTTAGCAAGGCGGTGGTCATCTTGGAGGTGTGTTTGGGGTTGTTATCATATTGGAATACTGCCCTAAGGCCCAGTTTCTGAAGGAAGGGGATCATGATCATGGTTGCAGCCACATAGGCTTGACACCATCTGAACCAAATAAGTTTACCTTGGTCTCATCAGACCACAAAACATGGTCCCAGTAATCCATGTCCTTAGTCTGCTTGTCTTCAGCAAACTGTTTGCGGGCTTTCTTCTGCATCATCTTTAGATGAGGCTTTCTTCTGAGACCACAGCCATGCAGACCAATTAAATGCAGTGTGCGGCCTATGGTCTGAGCACTGACAAGCTGACCTCTCCACCCCACCCCTTTAACCTCTGCAGGAATGTTGGCAGCACTCATATGTCTATTTTGAAAAGACAACCTCTGGATATGACGCTGAGCATGTTCACTCAACTTCTTTGGTCGACCATGGCGAGGCCTGTTCTGAGTGGAACCTGTATTGTTAAACCGCTGTATGGTCTTGGCCACCATGCTGCAGCTCAGTTTCAGGGTGTTGGCAATCTTCTTATAGCCTAGGCGATCTTTATGTAGAGCAGCAATTCTTTTTTTCAGATCCTCAAAGAGTTCTTTGCCATGAGGTGCCATGTTCAACTTCCAGCGAGAGCAATAACACCAAATTTAATGCACCTGCTCCCTATTCACACCTGAGACCTTGTAACACTAACAAGTCACATGACACCGAGACTGGGAAAATGGGTAATTGGGCACAATTTGCCCATTATGACTTAGGGGTGTACTCACTTTTGTTACCAGTGGTTTAGACATTAATGGCTCGGGTGTTCCACCCCATCTATGTAATGCAAAGAGATGATACTTGAAAAAGGTCATCTGACTGAAACGTTGGTCATCTTCTTCAATATGTTTCCAAAGAAATGAAATTATATATTATTTCTGAATATTTATTCTCTGCCGAGCCATTGGAAATATTATACATTCATAGAATGAATTGCTCTCTATATTGAGACATTTGAAGTTACATATGAAATACCTCTTCGAAATTAAAAGAAGAGCAATTTAGACTGAAAGCGTGTGCGCTGCATTTCTCTTATTCGTATGCAGTGGGTTGAAGAACCTTTTACAGCTGCACCGCACTATTGATGGTGTGCTCCTCCAATATTTTCCTACTAACAAGTCACATGACACCGGGGAGGGAAAATGGCTAATTGGGCACAATTTGCCCATTATGACTTAGGGGTGTACTCACTTTTGTTACCAGTGGT
Organism: Rhinella marina; assembly: GCA_900303285.1. Lineage (NCBI taxonomy): Eukaryota > Metazoa > Chordata > Amphibia > Anura > Bufonidae > Rhinella > Rhinella marina. Next base: position 58,179 of record ONZH01013841.1, read on the forward strand.
TTAGACATTAATGGCTCGGGTGTTCCACCCCATCTATGTAATGCAAAGAGATGATACTTGAAAAAGGTCATCTGACTGAAACGTTGGTCATCTTCTTCAATATGTTTCCAAAGAAATGAAATTATATATTATTTCTGAATATTTATTCTCTGCCGAGCCATTGGAAATATTATACATTCATAGAATGAATTGCTCTCTATATTGAGACATTTGAAATTACATATGAAATACCTCTTCGAAATTAAAAGAAGAGCAATTTAGACTGAAAGCGTGTGCGCTGCATTTCTCTTATTCGTATGCAGTGGGTTGAAGAACCTTTTACAGCTGCACTGCACTATTGATGGTGTGCTCCTCCAATATTTTCCTACTAACAAGTCACATGACACCGGGGAGGGAAAATGGCTAATTGGGCACAATTTGCCCATTATGACTTAGGGGTGTACTCACTTTTGTTGCCAGCGGTTTAGACATTAATGGCTGTGTGTTTAGTTATTTTGAGGGCATACCAAACTTACACTGTTATACACTGACTACTTTACATTGTATCAAAGTGTCATATCTTCAGTGTTGTCCCATGAAAAGATATAATAAAATATTTACACAAATGTGAGGAGTTTACTCACTTCGTGAGATACTATATATTACTATTAGTATACAATATCCTTTTTTTACACACAAAACCTGTCCTAATCACACAGCATGACAAGTTACTTCACAGAACTGAGGTAAAGAGATGCCTCATCCTCCTCTCTGCTCTGCTTGTCAAGGATTATGATCCTGAATACAGTTTAATATGATCTTCAGCTGAATCTCTGTAATAATAGGGTTCATGAGTTCATAGCTGAAGTATTGAGAGGATGGACAGGACAGACTGTGATGATGTGCGGCTGTGGTAATGTAGACTGCATACAAGTGCTTTTGCTCATTAGCCACTTCCCCACCTCCTCTCAGTACTTCATGTCTCCTCATGAACTCCATTCCAACAGAGATTCAACTGAAGATCTTATGTTCAGGTTCATAATCCCTGACAAACAGAAGAGGAGGATGAGGCAGCTCTTTACCTCAGTGTTGCGAAGTAACTTGTCCTGCTGTGTGATTAGGACAGGTTTTGTGTGTACTAATAGGATGGCGGTATTTGGGAATATATAATAAAGTAATATTTTCAGTCATTATATTTTATTCCGGAGAACCCCTTTAAGCTACATTCCAGAAGAAGTTGTACATAATTTTCAGATGTTTGTTGTAATCTTGTGTAAATATGGGCAAACATCATGATGTATACTTTTTACAGTTATCCGATATCCCGGTCCTTACAGAATATCTTACATCAGGACATTGTTAGTCATTCTCGCTGATCTCTGCATTCCTGCTGAGGATAGCATTGATTTTGGGGTCCAATTAGCAGTGATGTTCTATATATTAAAACTGCTACAAAATCATTATTCTCAGTTCACATTCCCATTTAGTGTATTATAGTATACAGAAACTAGATTGGTGTGAAACAAAAAAGTTGCATGTAAGCAATAATGCTTAGATGCAGTAGTGATGAAACAGTTTAATTATTGCTGATGGATGTACGTCCAAAAGAATAAAACACGTGTTTCAGGAACTTCAGTGATTGCAGGTTTGAATAATAAAAAATAGTATGCACCCACAGCTCACAGTTCACAAAAGACACCAGGAGGTAGGAGCCAATTTTTGGTCTCAGGAAAAAAATCCTCTCTAACTCAAACTCCTTGTATCAATGATCCATCTCCAGAATTCTATTCACTATAACCTATTAATAACACTACACTCAAAAAGTGCATCAAGGTCTTTTAGCAAGTTCTCCATTACAGCCTGCTCAGAGTAAAGGATGTTCCTTTGTCACGGTCACAGTCCTGGGTATAAACAGAATATTATATATATAATAAATAACTATCATTTTAATAATCTTTCTTGGCTCTGTAGTCCATCCATTCCCGAGTGTCATTACTGGAGTCACGTATACAGTGCCTTGCGAAAGTATTTGGCCCCCTGGAACTTTTCAACCTTTTGCCACATTTCAGGATTCAAACAAAAAGATATAACATTTTTAATTTTTGGTGAAGAATCAACAAACAAGTGGGTCACAATTGTGAAGTGGAACGAAATTTATTGGATCATTTAAACTTTTTTTGTAATAATAAAACTGAAAAGTGGGGCGAGCAAAATTATTTGGCCCCCTTGCATTAATACTTTGTTGCGCCACCTTTTGCTGCGATTACGATTGGGGTATGTCTCTATCAGTTTTGCACATCTGAGGACGGCGATACAGATGAATATAGAGGTGAGCGCTTCCACAATAGAAGTGCTCATCTCCTAATGCCGCCAGCAAGAAGGGCCCCCCTCCGGCCCTGGGCCACTGTGCAGCCAAACCGGCTGCACAGGCGGTATGTCCGCCCCTGTCCCTTATATTGGCAGCTACAAGCCCCCTTTAGCGCCAACCACAATCCATTTACTATTGCTAGTAATAAACCCCTTACTACTGCCAGATAATTCCCCCATTAGTGCCATAAACTGCATTACTGTCCAGGTGTACCATCAGCACTCTATTACTAATATTAACAACCACGTCGATTATTCATGCCACCAGTCAGTTTACGAGCTATGGGGGAGTTGCCATTATACCTAGAGGCTCAGTTCTCTCTGCAACTGCCGCACCCTCTGCACTTTGATTGACAAGGCCAGGTGTGATGAGGTTTTCGCTTCCTGGACCTGAGTGATGGGGAAAATGGAGAAGACACAGCAGTTGTCGAAAGAGTAGAACCTCTAGATGTAACAGTAACGCCCCTGTTGTTCCTAGAAACTCATTTGCATATATTAAAAAATAATTTTTCTCAGCAATGTGGACACATATAAACATGGGACCAACACAGATGTCTTCAGCTGCCAAGTGCACATGTAACAGGTCAGCCAGTTTCATGGGCACATATCTGCTGACAGATGTCATTTAAAGGGGTATTCTGGTTACCATAAATATAACTTATGTTTTAGACTTATTCATGATCAATAATTACCTAATATAATGTCAATTTTACATATTTACCGTTCAGTAGTTATAAAAGTAGTTTTCTTCCTTTGCTACCCACTGTGTTTCCTCATAAATTACCATGGCATCAACCTGTAGTTCTGAGCCTTTGTTAGGTTGAGCATGCTCAGTGTGTTGCTATCAGTTCTCTAGCTAAATGTTAGTGTGCTGCTGATTACTGAGTAGAGGGGGCATGACCGGACAGTATGTCAGGCAGCCAATCAGGAAACATCAACACTCATGAACAATCACAAACTCACAGCAGGAAAGCTAGGCATTGTGGGTATTGTAGTTTTATGAGGGAAGATCAGGCGCCATAATACTCTCAGTGTGCTGCAGGCTCACACAGGAGCTAGACAAATGGATTGTAAGGTAAATTGAAGCTCTGGTTATATGTATAGGTATGGATTCTGATTGGGTCACAGCTTGCAGCCTTAATGCAGTATTTCAAAAATTAATTTATTTTACCGGAATACCCCTTTAATGTGTTATTCAACATGAAGATTGCTACTTTTGTAAGTTTTCCGGCTTTTTCATTTTCGTGGTTTGTTTTTTTAAAATTTTTTATATCTTGGTCTTTAAATTGTGCCCAGCCGTTCAGAATTTTTGGGTGAACAGTGTTCATTTTTCTGTACATATGTGGGACACGTTACCTGTAGGAAGGACAGAAGCAACAGTTGTGTACGTATGAAGCACAGTATTTCTTTTTTGCCAGCTTCAGGCGAACTACTAACAAATAAGTGCTGCTGACTGTGAAGCTGGTTATTTGAAAAGGTCAGATTTCCTGTAGGTTATTTTCATGAGATGGATGAATTTGAGGATGGAGATCACTCACAGTGTAATCATAAGGTGCAATGGATTCAATTCCTGCTTCAGGAGTTTGGAGAAAATGTTTACTCAACAGTAACATTTTGTCAAAATGCATTTCATGAGATAGAGCTCACTAAGAATTTATCAGAGTATGTACACACTGGCAGAACAATATTGTCCTTACATTGTCATGCATTCCTTAAAAGCGTTTTCTGAAATTTTAATACTGACACTTGGGACCCCCACCAATCAATTGGTTGAGCGCTACAGCCTTCTCCGTACTGACCAAGCCCAGCGCTGCACATTTTATAGCCCCTTGTGCTTGATATCACAGCTCTTCCCCATTCACTTCTATGGGGCTGAGCTGCGTCTAGGCCATGTGACCGATGAAGGTGTCATCACTGGCCTTCTCAAATGGCTGATCGGCGGGGGATCAGTATTAAAGTCTTGGAAAACCCCCTTTAAGCCACTTTTATTCCTGAATAAGAAGTTGAATACATTGTATTACAAAGTTGATGGTAATTTTGTTGGAATACAGTGGAAATAAGTTATTAAAGGGGTAGTCCAAGTTATGAAAAAAAATATATAGCACTGTAAATCTGAAGGGCAGCAATATATAACTCTGTTCAGCAAGTTTTAGGCAAAAAAAAATCTATATTTCCTCATTTCCCTGGTTCTCTTCTGGCCTTTGTTTACATGCAATAACAACAATCTCAGCCCCTCCCCCTCCCCAGCAAAGGCAGTGAATACAAGTGCTGAGTGACATGTCTGCCTGCTGGAATACTCAGCAGCATGTTGTATGTGTAGGACTACAAGTCCCAGCTGTACAATGACACTGCTGATACACACAGGAAATTCTCCCTACCTGTTCTTGTACAATACAATTCCTCTATAGCTCCTTGCCCAGCATTTGTCTCCTCTCACTGCTGCAGCTATTATTTGTTGTAAAGCCTTGAGCCCTCAGTGTGTTCTGGCTGAAGGGGTTAATGTTTTATCTGAAGGAATCCAGGGAGAGAGCAGATAGCAGGAGCCCGGCAAAGAAAGGGGGCGTGGCCAGTGACATCTCGTGTACAGGCTGTTATCTGAACTCTGAGGCTTGGTGCACGAAACATCACAGACCAGGGAGATAAGCTGACATCACAGGTCATGTGACCCTCAGTCAACTCTGAGAAACCAGCAGCTTTAGAAACACAAAGTATATGGGAAAGTTGTTATACCTGACAAGTTAGAAACATATAAAGAACAAAAAAATAACTCGGACAACCCCTTTAATGCTGAAAAGGGGGTGCAGCACAGATATGGCGTGGGCAGGGCCATCAGCCTCGATGCATTCACCATAATTTACACCAGGAACTGGCTTGAATAGTGACTTAACTGCAGAGCTGTAGTTATGCCAGGAACTGGCTTAAATAGTGACTTAACCTCAGAGCTGCCATAGATTTCAGTTTGGCATATGGACTATCGGAGGAGCCCTGACTCCAAGCTATATGAAATTCCAACTCACAAAATTTTCCAGAACTGGTCAAACACTATGGGGGGAATTTATCGTCTTCTCTACCACCACCACCAGTTTTGCTTCTTTTTAAAGGCTACTACAACTTTTTAAAGTCTCTATTCGGGTGTGGTGTGGGAGGGGATGTGAGCTGGGTCATTTGCACATTCATCATCATTTATGCCAGAAACTGGCAGACAATTTATGATGCGGTCCGCACTTCATCATAACTTAAATATCTGCTCCGGTGGTGTGTGTCCTATCAAGACCAGCGTAGCACAGGTCGTTCTTCATAACTCACAGCCTATATTTCTTCAGCTAACATACATTTTAAAAGGAAAGGTAATCTCCTTGGATTTGCTCTTTCTATTTGTCTTGTATCAGATTAGAAACAAAAATGGTCTCTATTTTGTCCTGAGATAGCATCACTGTTGTCCGTGGCTATTATCTTGTATTGTAGTTCAGCCCCAGCCTCTTTCATGGGACCGAGTTTCAAGACCAAGCACAGTTCATGGATGTGAGAGGAGCTGTTCTTGGAAGAAAAAGCTAACCTGATACAACCCACTAAAGCATTATTCATCTATGTTTATACATGGTGGGCCATTTATATGGATACACCTAAATAAAATGGGAATGGTTGGTGATATTAACTTCCTGTTTGTGGCACATTAGTATATAGGAGGGGGGAAACTTTTCAAGATAGGTGATGACCATGGCGGCCATTTTGAAGTCAGCCATTTTGGATCCAACGTCAGTATCCGTAGTTTTAGGTGCTGCACATCTCATATCTTCACAGCATAGACAATTGCCTTCAGATGACCCCAAAGATAAAAGTCTAAGAGGGTCAGATCGGGAGACCTTGGGGGCCATTCAACTGCTACATGATGTGTTTCCCTCTTTATGCACTGAAGCTGGCATGCTCCCTGAGTTTTTCCAGCAAGATAGTGCACCACCACATTATGGGTGTTAGGTCCGGCATTCCTAGATGAAGAGTTTCCTGAAAAGTGGATTGGTCGTTGTGGGCCAGTTGAATGGCCCCCAAGGTCTCCCAATCTGACCCCCTTAGACTTTTATCTTTGGGGTCATCTGAAGGCAATTGTCTATGCTGTGAAGATACGAGATTTACAGCACCTGAAACTATGGATACTGGAAGCCTGTGCAAGCATTTCTTCTGCGGTGTTGCTATCAGTGTGTGAAGAGTGGGAGAAGAGGGTTGCATTGACAATCCAACACAATGGGCAGCACATTGAACACATTTTATAAGTGGTCACAAACTTGTAAATAACTCATGAAAGAATAAAGTTTTGTTAAAACCAAGCACACCATTGTTTTTCTTGTGAAATTCTCAATGAGCTTGATGTGTCACATGACCCTATTCCCTTTGGAAAAACTAAAGTTGGATCCAAAATGGCCAACTTCAAAATGGCCGCCATGGTCACCACCCATCTTGAAAAGTTTCCCCCCTCCCATATACTAATGTGCCAAAAACAGGTAGTTAATATCACCAACCATTCCCATTTTATTTAGGTATCCATATAAATGGCCCACCCTGTACATTATGTATTATTCCTTCATGTATATGATGATATTTGTCATTAATGATAAACATTGGGGAGACATAACATAAATAATTTAGATACTTTCTCATAAAATATAGGATACATAAGTAAATAAAACTAGCTTTACAGTATATGTAAATGAAATTGAAGGGGGAAGAAAACATAAAAATGCTAATGAGCTTTATGTTCTTATATAAGGCTAATATACAAAGTAATATAACACTGTCTAAAACAACATTTTTGCAAAATACATTTTTGCAATGAAAGTTTATACTTATAGAATTGAAATTTGAAAACAGATTAATATTGTATGGTGGTAGGACTTGTCATTCAGCCTTATGTTTTGTATGAAGACAAACAGACCCTTTTTTTAGACCTGGCGTGAGTGGGGAAAAGTCACAGATTGCAGCGCAAATAAGTTTTGCGCTGCAATATGCGCCAGAAATACACCTAATGTAGCAAATGACCCCATAAATTATATTTGCTACAGTAAAATTCAATTTACAGAAAGTCACAACCAGACATTAATTTATGGAGGTCATATTTAGAGGGGGAAGGGTGCTGTGAAGGTCATTGTTAAGGGGGTGGAGTACTATGGAGGTCATATTTTCATGGGGAAGGATACTATGGAAGTCACTGTTAAGGGGGCGGGCCGCTGTGGAGGTCAAATATAAAGGGGGTGAGGTGCTGTGGAGGTCATTGTTAAGGGGGTGGTGCACTGTAGAGGTCACTGTTATGGGGTTGGGCCACTGTTAAGGTCAAAATTAAGGGGGTGGGGCACTGTAGAGGTCACTGTTAAGGGGGAGGGGCACTGTAATGGGGGACACTGTGGACATCTTTTTACCACATACACACAAACATTAAATGAAAAGACTAAATATTTCCCTTTGTGAAGCCGGGTCATCCTGCTAGTATATGCCTGTACAGTACTTTTCATAAGTTTTAGGCAGATGTGGAAAAATGCTGCAAAGCAAGTATGCTTTAAAAATACAAGTGTTAAAGAGGTATTCCGGTTTTAATTATATTTATTTCTCTAGACAATATAATGTAGAACAATTTTCTAATGTAAATCTATTTAATGTTTTTCACACAGACCTTTATTATATCTGTGCATGCCATGTAACTGTGCATACTAGATGTCATGAGTGTCCCATGACTGATTCCATATTTCAGTTAGGCCATGGATATATTACACAGGACTGAAAGCATTCTTACTTTGCAGCAATTTTCCACACCTGCTTAAAACTTAAGGATCACTGGTAAGCAAGACCAAGGATTGGGCTCAAGTGTGGTCAAGTGGGCTGTAGCATAGTGGAGCAAAGGTACCCTTTTTATATGATGTAGGCATGGGAAGCCAGAGATCTCTAAAAAAAAGAGGAGCCATGGGCTAGCTGTGCAGTTGAAGTTATATTAAAGTTTTTTACAGGGGTTAGTTTACTCCAGCCATCTGTTCATTTATATATGCGGTAATCTAAGTTCGCCATTTCTCTTAGGTTAAATAAGTAGGCTGAATGAGTAGGAGGGAGTTTGACAGGATCTTCTATGTTTCCATAGAAATTTGGAGAACAGGAAGCCAATTGATTTGTAGAAGCTAGGGGGCTGTTGAATAAGGACCATTTGCATTGAATACAAAATCTCAGATACAGCACCTTTAAGAGGTTTTTCCTCCCTAAAGTCCATATAAACGTGTCACGTGTATGCCTAAAGATAAACTAGAGATAATAAAACTACCTTTAGGCTTCATTCACACGACCGTATTTTGTTTCCGTGTCCGTTCCGTTTTTTTGCGGACCGTATGCGGAACCATTCATTTCAATGGGTCCGCAAAAAAAAACGGAAGGTACTCCGTGTGCATTCCGTTTCCATATGTCCATATTTCCGTTCCGCAAAAAAGATAGAACATGTCCTATTCTTGTCCGTTTTGCTGACAAGGATAGGCATTGTTACAATGGATCAGCAAAAAAAACGGAAACACGGATGCCATACGGAACGTCATCCGTTTTTTTTGCGGATCCGCAATTTGCGGACCGCAAAACACATACAGTCGTGTGAATGAAGCCTTATTCTAGGTCCGTAGACGGGTAGACATTGTATGGGTACATCTAAAAACAATATCCAATTAGGACAAAATCAGGACCAACATATTTATAGGTGACCATATGCCGTGACCGAGAAAGCCACAATATCCCTATATAGCTGCTCCACCAATGCAGACACGTCGGTCTGCCCCTGCCCTGCACCTGGTATTGTTATTGGGCCATATCGATGCCGACATGTGTGCATTTTGGGGCTAAGTACCTTCGTCTTTTTCTATTTTTTTCATTGTTTCCCTACCAACATTGTTTGTATTTTCACCCCCTGATGAACCATTATTTGGAGAAACGCGTCATGGTCTCCATGTTAACCAGGGTCTACATTCACTAATATACCTAGGGGTTAAGCAGGGTAGACCAGATTTTGGGTTGGTGATGAGGCAGGGGCGTTGCTGGGGGGGGGCAGGCGGGGCATGTGCCCTGGGTGCAGAGGCGGGGGGGATGCGCACTCGCCCGGCAGTTCTTGTGACTGCCGAGTGGCTCGTTTACATAGTGAAGCAGCGAGGCCTCTCCTCTCCCTGCTTCACTGTTCTTCCAAGCTCCAGCACTCCCCCTGCAGGCGGCACATCACGCTGCTGACTGTGGGAGGAGCGCTGAAAGCCCAGGAGTGGTCCTCTGGCACAGCCTGCGGCGCAATGTGAGTGAGGGAGCGTGTCATCAGGGAAGCAGGTAAGTATGTATTTTGTTTTAATTTCATAAAGACTGGAGGCAAAAGGGGGCAAGACTACAGTGAGGGGGCATCTGTGAGGGAGCATATATTAATGTCACATTACTACAGTGAGGGGCACCTGTGAGGGGGCATATAATTAATCTGGCATTACTACAGTGAGGGGGACATATAATTAATCTGGCATTACTACAGTGAGGGGGCACCTAATGTGACATTACTACAGTGAGGGGGACATATAATTAATCTGGCATTACTACAGTGAGGGGGGCATATAATCTGGCATAACTACTGTAAGGGGCATGTATCTGGGCATAATTACAGTGAGAAGGTATAAACTGGGCATACGTACTGTGAGGGGCACAAAGATGAGCATAACTACTATGATGGGCACAGAGGTGGGCATAACTACTGTGAAGGGCCATAAAGAGGACATAACTATTGTGAAGGGGCCACAATGTGGGCATTAGTACTGTGTGGCGGCACTAAGAGGAAATGCCCTATATTACCCTGTTATACATTGGGATGGCTCAGTCTTACATCGCCCCCTGCTAGGTATTTACCAGACACAGTCACCATCCCTTCCTTATGTTATTATTCTTTTTTCTCTATCACCACAGGGACCTTGATCCGGATCCAGTGGACATCACGACGCCAGACACATCCTGGATGAGGTAGGACCAGCTGGTTCTTTAATTTATAGCAAGGTGTATTGGTACCGCCGTGTACCCTGTGATAGATTTTAGGTGGGACTGGGTAAGTGTAGCTATGGATTGGGCAGAGTTAGAGGAGTGCCTTAGTGCAAAAAAAAATTGCCGCGGTGCGCTTAATTGCCATCTTTTTATGTAAGTTGGGGGGGGGGGTCAAATTTGAATCCTTGCCCTGGGTGCAGGAAAGCCTAGCTAGACCTCTGTGATGAGGAACAGTAAGTCATCTGCAAAAGCAGGTGCTTTTGAGTGCAAAACATTTTGTCCTAGTAACAAGTCTTTGAAACCCATGTCTTGTCTCACTGCCTCACTGCCTGGATTAAGGTCTGGAGGACCAAAATAAAAAGGAAATAAGATTTTCACAACACTGATGAGGAATTTTAGACCATTCCTTCCTGTAAATGTTTCTCAGTTCATCAGTACTTCTGGGGTGCCTTGTGTGCACAGAGTTTTCAGGTCATGCCACAGCATCTCCATAGAGTTAAGGTCAGAATTCTAACTTTCCCATTGCAAAACACAATTCTTTATTTAATTTACCGTACTGTACCTTGGGTGACTGTCTTGTTAGATTACCCAATATCTCTTCAGCATGGGGTAAAAAACATTTTTTGTTAAAATCCCTATAATAACTTATTTATATTCATTAGTAGCCTCATCTATTTTATATACTTGAAGACTACACTAATAAAACATTCAATCAGTGTTGTGCTATTGTTTTTTACTCTCATAAAACCTCTATATTTTAATTCTCATCCAGGTATCATTACTAGAGATGAGCGAGTAGTGTTCGATCGAGCTGGTATTCGATCGAATACTACGATATTCGGCGTACTCGATTTAATTCGAGTATAACGGCGATGGCGCACCTAGAATTCGTTTCCCCTCCCACCTTCCCTGGCGCTCTTTTTCCACCAATCACCATGCAGGGGGGGTATGACAGGCACGCTGAGCACGCTGGCAGCGCGAAAACGGCGTCTACATGCATTGGCTGGAAAAACCATGTGACCTCGAATATTAAAAACTCAGCTCTTCCTGCTCGTACGCATATGCTGCGTGAACTTAGTCAGGGACAGAGGCTGGAGAAGGGAGAGACAGATTTTAGCTGTTGGACAGGCAGGAGCGTGATTAAAAGCCCTTATCAGGGCTACTACAGTGGACTTCAGTGATAGCTTACTACAATATAGACTTTACAGAGAACGGCTGCTGTATTCAGGGATAGCTGCTGGAGTAGGGACAGAGAGAGGCATTAGTGGTGTATTAGGTGCTCTGCTACATACCAAACTATATTTGGCACTACTGCTGTGTACCTTGAAAAATACAATATATAGGCCTTATAACTGGCAACTGTACTGTGCGTTCTCTTGCAAAGTAATTTCTCATAACTGTTGTTCATACACACCGTCTGATCACTTAGTACACGGCTGTGTACCTTGAAAAATACAATATATAGGCCTTAACTGGCAACTGTACTGTGCGTTCTCTTGCAAAGTAATTTCTCATAACTGGTGTTCATACACACCGTCTGATCACTTAGTACACGGCTGTGTACCTTGAATAATACAATATATAGGCCTTATAACTGGCAACTGTACTGTGCGTTCTCTTGCAAAGTAATTTCTCATAACTGTTGTTCATACACACCGTCTGATCACTTAGTACACGGCTGTGTACCTTGAAAAATACAATATATAGGCCTTATAACTGGCAACTGTACTGTGTGTTCTCTTGCAAAGTAATTTCTCATAACTGTTGTTCATACACACCGTCTGATCACTTAGTACACGGCTGTGTACCTTGAAAAATACAATATATAGGCCTTATAACTGGCAACTGTACTGTGTGTTCTCTTGCAAAGTAATTTCTCATAACTGTTGTTCATACACACCGTCTGATCACTTAGTACACGGCTGTGTACCTTGAAAAATACAATATATAGGCCTTAACTGGCAACTGTACTGTGCGTTCTCTTGCAAAGTAATTTCTCATAACTGGTGTTCATACACACCGTCTGATCACTTAGTACACGGCTGTGTACCTTGAATAATACAATATATAGGCCTTATAACTGGCAACTGTACTGTGTGTTCTCTTGCAAAGTAATTTCTCATAACTGTTGTTCATACACACCGTCTGATCACTTAGTACACGGCTGTGTACCTTGAAAAATACAATATATAGGCCTTAACTGGCAACTGTACTGTGCGTTCTCTTGCAAAGTAATTTCTCATAACTGGTGTTCATACACACCGTCTGATCACTTAGTACACGGCTGTGTACCTTGAATAATACAATATATAGGCCTTATAACTGGCAACTGTACTGTGCGTTCTCTTGCAAAGTAATTTCTCATAACTGTTGTTCATACACACCGTCTGATCACTTAGAACACGGCTGTGTACCTTGAAATATACAATATATACAATATATAGGCCTTTCAATTGGCAACTGTACTGTGCGTTCTCTTGCAAACTAATTTCACGGCTGTGAAGGCAAAATATTGTAAAAAAAAAAAAATGCGGCGGGGGGCTAGCGGAATAGGACGTGGACGAGGACGGGGGCGCGGAAATGCTGTTGGGGGCCTTGTTGAAGCCAGTGGGGATACAATGCGTGCTGGTGAGGGTCAGCCAGGATCCCGCTCATCCAGAATCCCTGCCTTTATGGGACAGTTAAGCAGGGGGCGGGTTACACCGCTGTTGAGGCCTGAGCAGGTTGAACAGGTGGTGCAATGGATAGCCGATAGCGCTTCCACACAGTTGTCCACCAGCCAGTCATCCACACAGTCTCACTCTGACCCTCCTTCCTCCACACCTGGCCAACAGAGTCATCCCACCCTTGACCCCTCCCAGGAGCTCTTTTCGGGTCCTTTTTCAGATGTGCCGGAAGAATCCCAGAAGCTAGGAGAGGAATTTGTTTGTAGTGATGCCCAAACCCTTGAGTTTTCGCCATCTCCTGCTGATGTGGACCCTGAACCAGCATCTGTTATCATGAGCGATGATGATGATGAGACGCAGTTGCCATCAAGGGAGGCTGTTGGAATGTCCAGTGGGCAGGAGGAGGAGCAGAGTGAGGAAGAGGAGGTGGTGGATGACGAAATGACCGACCCCACTTGGCCAGGGGTGATGTCCAGCGGGGAAAGCAGTGGAGAGGTGGTGGTCTGCGCAGCACCGAAAAAGGCAGCAAGAGGCAGAGGGATGTCCAGAGGCAGAGGGATGTCCACAGGCAGAGGGATGTCCACAGGCAGAGGGATGTCCAGAGGCAGAGGGATGTCCAGAGGCAGAGGGATGTCCACAGGCAGAGGGATGTCCACAGGCAGAGGGATGTCCAGAGGCAGAGGACAGTCCAGACAAAGTAGTGAGGCCACAGCCAGCACGGCCGAAGCTGTTCCCGGCAGCGGGCAGTCGCGCGAAGCTCCCCCATCGATGCCTCGTACTTCTGTGGTGTGGAGATTTTTTAATGTTTGTGCGGATGACAAACTGAGCGCGGTTTGCACACTCTGCCACTCAAAACTGAGTAGGGGCTCTGAGAAGAGCAATCTGACCACCTCAGGCATGCGGCGTCACTTGGAAGTCAAGCACTGGGCTGAGTGGGAGAGAGCAAACGCAATACAAACTGCGCCCGGTCCTGCTGCCACTGCCTCTTCCCCTTTGTTGTGTGCTGCCACTGCGGTCCAGACCTCCAGCCAGGACACCTCCACATCTGCCTCTGCCTCGGCTACTTTGGGGCCTTCTCCTTCAGCCTCCCCTTCCCCCGCCTCTTCGCCTGCACCCTCACACTCCTCGTCCCAACAACTGTCCATCTCGCAGGCGTTCGACCGCAGGCGGAAGTACGCCTCGAGTCACCCCCAAGCCCAAGCCTTAAACTGCCACATCTCCAAACTGCTGGCCCTGGAGATGTTGCCGTTTAGGCTTGTGGAGACGCAGGCCTTCCGCGACCTGATGGCGGCTGCCGCACCTCGCTATTCCGTCCCCAGCCGCCACTACTTTTCCCAGAGTGCCGTCCCCGCCCTGCACCAGCACGTGTCGCGTAACATCAGGCGGGCCCTGAGGTACGCAGTCAGCGCAAAGGTCCACTTGACCACCGACTCGTGGACAAGCGCTTGCGGCCAGGGACGCTACATCTCTTTGACGGCACACTGGGTGAATGTAGTGGAAGCGGGGACGGGGTCGCAAACAGAGACGGCCTACCTACCACCCCCGCCCAAGATTGCCAGCATGGGTTCTGATAAACCCCCCTCCTCCTCCTCCTCCTCCTCCTCCTCCTCCTGTGCCTTAACATCTCCCTCAGCCGCTAGCTGGAAGCGTTGCAGCACTGGCGCGGGGAGACGTCAGCAGGCGGTGCTAAAGCTCATCAGCTTGGGCGACAGGAAGCACAGCGCCCCAGAGGTGAGGGACGCCATATTGCAGCAGACGGAGATGTGGCTGTCGCCGCTGCAGCTAGGACCAGGCATGGTCGTGTGCGATAACGGCCGTAACCTGGTGGCGGCTCTGGAGCTTGCCGAACTCAATCACGTACCATGCCTGGCCCACGTTTTTAATCTGGTAGTCCAAAAATTTCTGAAGACTTACCCCAACCTGGCAGAGCTACTGGTGAAAGTGCGGCGCTTGTGCGCTCACTTTCGGAAGTCAACTGTAGCTGCTGCTAGCTTAAAAAAACTCCAGCAACGCCTCCATTTGCCTGAACATCGGCTGTTGTGCGACCTGCCCACTCGCTGGAATTCCACCTATTCCATGTTGGCCAGGGTGTGTGAGCAGCAGAGAGCATTGATGGAGTACCAGATTATGAATCCACGCGTGCCTCCAACTCAGCTCCCTCAGTTTGCCAACCACGAGTGGCCATGGATGGCAGACATATGCGATGTACTGCGTATCTTTGAGGAGTCCACCAAGAAGGTCAGCAGCGAGGACGCTATAGTGAGCGTAACCATCCCGCTCCTAGGCGTCCTTAAAGAATCGCTCATCGCAATAAGGGAGAACGCATTGCACGCAGAGGAGACGGGGGTAGGAGGAGACGCAACGGAGCTACACAGTCAGACCACACTTTTGTCTGCTTCACGGTGGCAGTTGCAGGAGGAGGAGGATGAGGAGGAGGACGACGTGGAGGTGGCTGTGGAAGAGGAGGAGGATGCTGGCGGCGAGGGTAGCAGTCAGGCTGTGTGCGTCCCATTGGTTTCAGCGCGGATGGGGCGGAGAGGAGGCGGAAGAGGAAGAGGAGGAAATGGCAAGTGATCCTTCTGGTGGGGGCAGTGAGGTCATGCCTATTCAGAGTCTGGCACACATGGCTGACTTCATGCTGGGCTGCTTTTCCCGGGACACACGTGTTGTCCGGATAGTGGAGAACAAACTGCACTGGGTCTTCGCACTCCTGGACCCCCGGTATAAAGATAACGTCTCCTCTTTTATTCCGGTAGAGGAGAGGACGAATCGATTGCTGGAATACCAGAGGGAACTCGTGCAGAACATGATGGAGATTTTCCCACCCACCATCGCTGGCGGCAGAGAGGAGAGGGTCTCCCAGAGTCCCACAACATCCATCAGGCCCACAGCCACCAGGGGAACACTCTCCAAGGTGTGGGACACGTTCATGGCACCCCCTCGTGCAACTTCCATCACTGCGGGGCCCGCTATCAGCAGGAGGGACAAGTATCGGCGGATGTTGAGGGAGTACCTGGCAGACCGTACCCCTGTCCTCCCCGATCCCTCGGCGTCCTACACTTACTGGGTCTCCAAGTTGGACACGTGGCTGGAACTGTCCCTGTACGCCTTGGAGGTGCTTGCCTGCCCTGCCGCCAGCGTGCTATCAGAAAGGGTGTTCAGCGCAGCCGGGGGCATTATAACCGATAAGCGCAGCCGCCTGTCAACCGACAGTGCCGACAGGCTGACGCTAATCAAAATGAACAGCAAGTGGATTGACCCGGACTTTGCTTCTCCAACCGTGGAAAGCAGCCAAAAGTGAAGTGCCATCTGTATGAAGTGCCATTTCCTCCTCCACCTCCTCCTCCTCCTCCTCCTTAACCGCCGTAGAATTGCTCCGTAAATAAGAAAAATTTATATGTTTATGGCTCACCTCTTGGGCCTCCACAAAATGTTTAAGAGGTCTCACCTCTTGGGCCTCCTCATAATTTTTAACCGGTCTCACCTCTTGGGCCCCCACAAAATGTTTAATAGGTCTCACCTCTTGGGCCTCCTCATAATTTTTAACAGATCTCACCTCTTGGGCCTCCACATAATTTTTAAGAGGTCTCACCTCTTGGGCCTCCTCATAATTTTTAACAGGTCTCACCTCTTGGGCCTCCACATAATTTTTAACCGGTCTCACCTCTTGGGCCTCCACAAAATGTTTAAGAGGTGTCACCATCTTGGGCCTCCACATAATTTTTAACAGGTCTCACCTCTTGGGCCTCCACAAAATGTTTAACAGGTCTCACCTCTTGGGCCTCCACAAAATGTTTAACAGGTCTCACCTCTTGGGCCTCCACAAAATGTTTAACAGGTCTCACCTCTTGGGCCTCCACATAATTTTTAACAGGTCTCACCTCTTGGGCCTCCACAAAATGTTTAACAGGTCTCACCTCTTGGGCCTCCACAAAATGTTTAAGAGGTCTCACCTCTTGGGCCTCCACAAAATGTTTTAAGAGGTCTCACCTCTTGGGCCTCCACATAATTTTAAACAGGTCTCACCTCTTGGGCCTCCACAAAATGTTTAACAGGTCTCACCTCTTGGGCCTCCACAAAATGTTTAAGAGGTCTCACCTCTTGGGCCTCCACAAAATGTTTAACAGGTCTCACCTCTTGGGCCTCCACATAATTTTTAACAGGTCTCACCTCTTGGCCTCCACATAATTTTAACAGGTCTCACCTCTTGGGGCCTCCACAAAAATGTTTAACAGGTCTCACCTCTTGGGCCTCCACAAAATGTTTAAGAGGTCTCACCTCTTGGGCCTCCACAAAATGTTTAAGAGGTCTCACCTCTTGGGCCTCCACATAATTTTAACAGGTCTCACCTCTTGGGCCTCCACAAAATGTTTAACAGGTCTCACCTCTTGGGCCTCCACAAAATGTTTAAGAGGTCTCACCTCTTGGGCCTCCACAAAATGTTTAAAGGTCTCACCTCTTGGGGCCTCCACATAATTTTTAACAGGTCTCACCTCTTGGGCCTCCACAAAATGTTTAACAGGTCTCACCTCTTGGGCCTCCACAAAATGTTTAAGAGGTCTCACCTCTTGGGCCTCCACAAAATGTTTAAGAGGTCTCACCTCTTGGGCCTCCACAAAATGTTTAACAGGTCTCACCTCTTGGGCCTCCACATAATTTTTAAACAGGTCTCACCTCTTGGGCCTCCACAAAATGTTTAACAGGTCTCACCTCTTGGGCCTCCACAAAATGTTTAAGAGGTCTCACCTCTTGGGCCTCCACAAAATGTTTAAGAGGTCTCACCTCTTGGGCCTCCACATAATTTTTAACAGGTCTCACCTCTTGGGCCTCCACAAAATGTTTAACAGGTCTCACCTCTTGGGCCTCCACAAAATGTTTAAGAGGTCTCACCTCTTGGGCCTCCACAAAATGTTTAACAGGTCTCACCTCTTGGGCCTCCACAAAATGTTTAACAGGTCTCACCTCTTGGGCCGCCACATAATTTTTAACAGGTCTCACCTTTTGGGCCTCCACAAAAGGTTTAAGAGGTTAACAGTGGAAAGCAGCCAAAAGTGAAGTGCCATCTGTATGAAGTGCCATTTCCTCCTCCACCTCCTCCTCCTCCTTAACCGCCGTAGAATTGCTCCGTAAATAAGAAAAATGTATATATTTATGGCTCACCTCTTGGGCCTCCACATAATTTTTAACAGGTCTCACCTCTTGGGCCTCCACAAAATGTTTAAGAGGTCTCACCTCTTGGGCCTCCACATAATTTTTAACAGGTCTCACCTCTTGGGCCTCCACAAAATGTTTAACAGGTCTCACCTCTTGGGCCTCCACAAAATGTTTAACAGGTCTCACCTCTTGGGCCTCCACATAATTTTTAACAGGTCTCACCTCTTGGGCCTCCACAAAAGGTTTAAGAGGTTAACAGTGGAAAGCAGCCAAAAGTGAAGTGCCATCTGTATGAAGTGCCATTTCCTCCTCCACCTCCTCCTCCTCCTCCTTAACCGCCGTAGAATTGCTCCGTAAATAAGAAAAATGTATATATTTATTGCTCACCTCTTGGGCCTCCACATAACTTTTTAACAGGTCTCACCTCTTGGGCCTCCACAAAAGGTTTAACAGGTCTCACCTCTTGGGCCTCCACATAATTTTTAACAGGTCTCACCTCTTGGGCCTCCACATAATTTTTAACAGGTCTCACCTCTTGGGCCTCCACATAATTTTTAACACGTCTCTCCTCTTGGGCCTCCACATAATTTTTAATACGTCTCACCTCTTGGGCCTCCACATAATTTTTAAGAGGTCTCACCTCTTGGGCCTACACAAAATGTTTAAGAGGTGTCACCTCTTGGGCCTCCACATAATTTTTAAGAGGTCTCACCTCTTGGGCCTCCACATAATTTTTAAGAGGTCTCACCTCTTGGGCCTCCACATAATTTTTAAGAGGTCTCACCTCTTGGGCCTCCACAAAATGTTTAAGCGGTCTCACCTCTTGGGCCTCCACATAATTTTTAAGAGGTCTCACCTCTTGGGCCTCCACATAATTTTTAAGAGGTCTCACCTCTTGGGGCTCTACAAAATGTTTAAGAGGTCTCACCTCTTTAGCCTCCACACAATTTTTAAGACGTCTCACCTCTTGGGCCTCCACAAAATTTTCCATGAGCCTCTGGCCAGCCCATGGCCTCTTCCTGCCTTTTGCGGTCCTATGCATCCCTCAACATCCCCACTGCTTTACCTGCTAGACATGACACTGGGCCAGGTCGGGTCACTGACATCTCAAGCGCCAACAATTTGGGCATTTTAAGGCTTCTGCATGTGTTTTTTGAGTTGTTTTTACATTTTAAAGAAGACATGTCTGACCACATCTCACACACACACACAATGACAATTAGGGGTGGGGTCTATTTGCTTTCCCCCTTGCCTATGCCATCTGTGGTTGTCATAGGCAACGTGATTTTAAGGGGTGCAGAATTTCATCTTTTTTGTCTAGTTTGGCTTGGGGTCCATGGCAATGTAGAGGAAAGAAGGTTTCCTTGTATGGTCTCACTTTACAGAGAGGTTATATTGTGTTTGGAGTGTATTGTTGAGAGGCTGTGATAGTGGCGTAATAGTGCGACTTGGGCGCGTTATATGCACCCAGACATGCTTCCCCTGCTGTCCTAGTTGCATTCCAGCAGTGTTGGCATCCTTTTCTGAGGTTCCAGGGTGGACTTGGTGACCTCCAAGTGGTCGAATTGAGATTTCCAAGTGGCGAGCATTTTTTCCCCATAGACTTTAATGGGATTCGATATCTGGTCGAATAGTCGAATTTCGCGGTCTATTCGAATCGAATTTCGAAATTTCGAATATTTCACTACTCGCTCATCTCTAATCATTACATTAATAGGATCCTTGGAAGTTAGTTTGCATGCCAGGTTCTCAGCAGCTTTGCTAACATACTGTATCTAAAAGTGAGAGAACTGACACACACTTATAAGGCTGTCCAGAAGGAAATCATACATTGAACAATGAATAAACTGAAATATGGGATGGTATGTTCAATGAATTTTAAGGCAGCTGTAAAGCATGTCTTGAAATAATGCACAACATTGTTTATGGTAACAGAGCAGTCATTACAACATGCAGACCTCATCTTACATTCCCACACTAATGCATACTTCAGTATGATGCATGCTATTTTTTGCTAGTATTGCTTTTAAGGATCCTTTGGGAAGCCAGGGCATATCAAATTTCCATGACTGATAGGATAAATATATCAAAACTTGGCACTTTAGACTTGACAATCTTCAAGCTCTGGTTTGTAGAGCCATGGTGATAGTCTTTTCTAGAAAATGATGACAACATGTCTGCCAAGGAAGCACAATCAATATTATGTTCTTACAATAAGGCAATTGTATTTTTACAGGACTTTATAACATATAGATTTGGCATAATATGACTAATTTAGATTGGCAATATAGTGATTTATAGTTTCTTTTTCATATTATTTATATGTACACTATAGTTTATATTAATTAGCTTTTAGTATTTTTGTCATAATTAGTGTTGAGCAAAGCAAAGCATTCAAAGCGGAATTCGGTCTGAAGGAAAACTTTGATTCGCAATGAATCTGAATTTCCTTGCGCTTTGTGGTAACAAATCCATTTTTCCTAAAATGGTGGCTCAAAATAAAAATAC
This sequence comes from Rhinella marina, assembly GCA_900303285.1. Classification (NCBI taxonomy): domain Eukaryota; kingdom Metazoa; phylum Chordata; class Amphibia; order Anura; family Bufonidae; genus Rhinella; species Rhinella marina. The sequence goes on from ONZH01013841.1 coordinate 78,869, forward strand.
ATTATACTCACCTCATCCATTTGCTCATAGACAAGCTGTTCGCTCTGTCTTGATCGAAGAAAATCAGAGGACCTGTGAAAGACGTCACCATGTGATGATGCTGGCCACCTGCAGTGACGTCATCACGCTCACCACAGGTCCTTTGGCAGGTTTTCTTTAATCAAGATGGGACTAGATGAAGAGCAAGTGGATGAGGTATTATTTTTTTAACCCAGGATGAGCACCTAAATGTGAGTCTCAGATGCAGTGATCAGAGTTAAATACAGCATCTGAGGGGTTCAATGATGGGGGACTGTACCATTCCCCATCATTGCGCCCGCTCCATAAAATGAAAAGCGATTATTGATTAAGTAATTCATAAAGAATCAAATTTCTTGACTAAGTTTGGCAAAGCTGCTGAATCAAATTTTTCAAAACTTCACTCATCAGTATTTATTACCAATAAGATGGAAGCCTTTATTATTCCCATACCAGGGTGCCAACCAATACCATCCATTCTGCACCCCTTACGGTAAGTCTAAATGAAGACCATCTTCATCTATTGCTGGCAGAACTTTTTCCAAATCATCCTTCAAAGTCTCCATGTCCTAGAAAAGTCAGCAAGATGCAGAGAGAGAAGTAGCTGAATGTTTCTGATCACATATTCTCATCGATATGTCATCGATATATCGAACAGCAATAATTTGCATATTGTCCCCTCATATAACTAGCCAAACCCCATACCAGCAACAGCCCCTATATAAAGAAGGACAATACAGTGGCTGGCCCATCTTATTTAGCATTTTCTACGCCTGTTTTTGGTATAGAAAATGACTTAAATCCACACCAGCAAGGGAGCTGGCGTAGATTTAAGCAAGTTGCAGGGATAGCACCTAAGGTATGTAGAGGCTGGTGTCTCTACATAACATAGGCACATCAAGCACCAGCGCAGGGTTATTAAGACTGCGTCCAAAACGCTGATCTTAATAAATGACTCCAATAATGTCTGAATATATACAGCCACAATATGCTGAGGAACTGCATAAATCTCTATGCAGGGAGTTTCCTTAGTTGAGGCTGCAGGAAATTAATTTGACTAGGCGGGAAAAATCGACAACAGCTTAGTGCTGGGCCCCCTTTTCACCATGGGACCTTCTATGTAGTCTGCCTCTAGGCAACGTATTCCACTGATATAAGCATGTTGACTCATGAAATAAAAAACATCAGTAGTAATCTACTGATTTATTTACCAGTATATTCTTCTCTTTTTAAAGAGACATATTTGATTAGATACAAGTGTTGAGTGTGAAAAATGATCTGGTATCACTGACTATTGTTTTTGATCATGTAGGATCAGAGCCTTTACCTTAATTTATAACCTACTATAAAGTCCTGGTAATATTTTATTAGTACTCTGACAGTCACTACAAAAAATACAAAACAGCGTTTATGCCAGTCTATTCTAAGTTGATCTACCTTATATTCTAGATGTTCTAGGAAATGATGACAATATACAGTATCTGCTAAGGAACCATAACCCTTATTATCACCTTACAATAAGGTGGTCATATTGTATAGGGCTTAGATTACACAAAGAAATTAGCAAAGTTTTCAAAAATTTGATTTTCCAAATTTCCCCCCCAAAAAATTGATTATATTCAAAATAACTTGTGGTGAAGCGCGCTACAATTCTGATATTTCCCGGCTGCATGGAGTATGTATATCACTGTGCATTGCAGAAACATGCATAGCTAATCCACTATGGTAGTGAAACTGTTACAGTGAGTCAGTATGACAGGAAGATAACAGGCGTTACTCTTAGAATCAGTTTACACTTCACTTATTTGGTCAGTTATGGGTCCAAAACTGACCAAATAATTGAAGTGTGAACTCCAGCTCAATATTAGCTTCAGGTATAAAGAACTGTGCAGTGGCCCAATATTCTAGTGAAAGAGCACAGTCCTTTTACACCGTCAGATGATTACATATAGATTGCTACAGAATCTGTTCACCCCTAAATCAGAAGTATCAGGCTGCAATATCACCTCAATTACAGAATCAAGGATTAACAGATTTACTTATGTATAAAAGAACGTGAACACCCCAAAATCAGTAGTATAAGGCCGCAATTTCACCTCAATTACAAAATCAAGGATTAATGGATTCTCTTATGTATAAAAGAACGTGAGCATCCCAAAATCAGTAGTATCAGGTCACAAATGCACTCCAATTATAATTACAGAATCAAGAATTAATGTAATTATGTAAAATAACAATGTGAACCCCCAAAATCAGTAGTATCAGGTCACAAATGCACTCCAATTATAATTACAGAATCAAGAATTAATGTAATTATGTAAAATAACAATGTGAACCCCCAAAATCAGTAGTATCAGGCCGCAATTTCACGCCAATTACAGAATCAAGGATTAATGGAATTACGTAAAATAACAATGTGAACCCCCCAAAATCAGTTGTATCAGACTGCTATTTCACCCCTATTACAGAATCAAGGATAAACAGAACTACTTATGTATAAAAGAATGTGAACATCCTAAAATCAGTAGTATTAGAATGCTTTTTAACCCCAATTAGTGCAGCAAGGTGTAATAGAATAGCTTCTCTATTAGCCAAGTGTTACACTGTTCAGTTGGCCCCTGCTCTCTTCCCTATAGTGTGAATAAAGTCTCCCTATTATATCCCTACACTATGCTGTTTCTGAACAGTTGCAAATATTTTATAAAGTCTTTCTTAACCCCTTTTCCTAGCACTTGTCACATCTGTCCCTACGCTCAGTTCACTGGAAAATGCGAAATGAAGATCGGGCACGATTAATCTTTTTATAGGGCTGTGACATCACAGGGGCTGGCTATCTGCTGATTGGCTGGCTCCACTGCATTAAGCGTGATCCCTCAATCCAGGGCTTCTTACTTTTACTTTGTAACATGTGCAGCAGCCATTTTAGAAAAAATCTGATTCGTTACCATGAATCGCCAGGAAATTCGTATTCGTGACTAATCAAATTTTTCCTGAAACTCGGATCGAATTCCACTTCATCAACTTCGATTTGCTAATAACGTAAGACAGTCTAAACTTAGATTAGACTGCACCAGATTTATCAAAGTAGTTGATGCTAGATGATAAATCTGTTGCATCTTTAGATTGTCTAGCCTAAGATCATGCCACCTATAAATTTGATTAGTTTTACTCCAAAAAGAGGCAAAAATTTGGCACGTTGCATAGAGACTCACATTTAAGCAACACTCTTTTGACACAATGCCACTCCCCCTTTCCACCATGTCACAGCCCCTAATTGAGCAAGGCGTAAAAAGGTTAGAAAAAGTGTCTAAAACTTTTGGTAAATACAGTGCAAAGCAGGTGGGCATTTCTAATACTAAATCTTCCCAATATGTGTACAGTAGTTTGTTAATCATTTCAAAAAGCCCAAGGGGGGCAGTTAGGTTTTAAAAATTCTTTTCTATGATCATGCTGTGAATGAACTTAATATCACGTTAAAGCAGACGCAGATAGTTGTGGATAGTATGGGTCAGTGAGGTTAACTGACAGCAGTCCACATGTGTGTATGAACATTGGCAGTGGGATTCTGTGCACACCCTAGCAGTGTGTAAGCAGTCATATACGCTAAACATATATGTGCAGTCACAGCAGGCGTTTAGACAGAAAGTTTTTAATCTTTTGATTTGCTCACAATTCTTTTAGTAGGCTCCATAAAAGTTACATTTTAGCATCACTATATAGGAGTATCTGGGAAAATATTTGGTTATTGGACCCTTGGGCTTTTTGAAATGATTAATATGTAAATTACCAAAACCCAGATAGGGTCCCTTTATCTATATTCGTAGTTTATGGTGTTGACTCATCCTGACACTTATAGGTGCATTATATTTTTCCATATAATATTTTTTTAGCATTTTGTTAGAACTTAAAGGGAGCTTTTCACCTGTTTTTCACCTATATAACTAACAGCAGTGCCCCACAGAAGATTGCAGACACATTCCAGACATACCTGTGTGCACTTTGTGCCTGTATTCCATGTTGAGAAAAAGCACTTTTATTCTGCAGAAAAACAGCTCCCAAGTGCCCAGCTGAAAGTGAAACTAAAAACAGCTTTTTCTCCCGACTCAATTTCTAAAAGCTATGTCTTCTGATATACTGGATGTAATGTTGTGATTTTGGTATCATTTGAAAGATTGGAATGCCAGCTTTCAAAAAAGGAAGATTTTTCTCTCTGCTACCAATCCAAGATATGAGCAGCTAAAACAGCCCTTCCCTCTTCAGTCTGGTTAGCAGCAGCAGCAGAGCTGGGCACTTGGGAGCTGTTTTCCTGCAGAATAAAAGTGCTTTTTCTCAACATGGAATACAGACACACAGTGCACACAGGTATGTCTGGGATGTGTCTGCAATCTTCTGTGAGGCAGTGCTCTTAGTTATATAGCTGAAAAATAGGTGAAATACTCCCTTTAAGCTTGTTGTTTTATGAATTAAAGGATGTATTTATAAGAGATGAGCAAATTTCTTGAAATTTCTTTTAGAGATGAGCGAGCACTAAAATGCTCGGGTGCTCGTTATTCGAGTCGAACTTTTCCCGATGCTCGGGTGCTCGTTTCGAATAACGAACCCCATTGAAGTCAATGGGAGACTCGAGCATTTTTGCAGGGGACCAAGGCTCTGCCTAGGGAAGGCTGGGTGAAAACCTGGAAACCTCAGAAAATGATGGAAACACCACGGAAATGGACTGGAAACAGCAGGGGCAGCATGCATGGATGCCTCTGAGGCTGCCTAATCCCACCATTACCCCAAATTCTCCTAGTGGGGCATGTGTGGTATCGATTCTTTCGTATACGTCCCCTATCTTGGGACCATATATTTCATGGATTTTTCGAACACGGAAAAGGAAAAAGAGCTTGCTCTGGCCAGGGGAGTGTCTTTTCTACTGCAGCTAAGGGGATGTGTCCATGCTCTGCCTATCACAGGTCAGGAGCCAATTAAAAGAGGAACAAACAAAAATCAGTATAATATCTAATACGTCCCCTATCCGGGTAAATTGTTTGGAGAAAGGGCCTGTAGGTGGGGGGCAGGCTGGGGGGAAGGAGGTTGAGCTGGAAGAGCCAGAGGACTGCCCCCTGGGCTAGCGTGTGTGGTGGTGACAACAGCCGGAAGGATTTGGAAAAACTGTAGCATCAACTGGTACGGTATGTATTCTTCTGAGTTTAATACTGTATACGTCCCCTATCTTGGGACCATATATTTCATGGATTTTTCGAACACGGAAAAGGAAAACGAGCTTGCTCTGGCCAGGGGAGTGTCTTTTCTACTGCAGCTAAGGGGACGTGTCCATGCTCTGCCTATCACAGGTCAGGAGCCAATTAAAAGAGGAACCAACAAAAATCAGTATAATATCTAATACATCTCCTAACCGGTTAAATTCTTTGGCTAAATGGCCTCCAGGTGGGGGGTAGGCTAGGGGGAAGGAGGTTGAGCTGGAAGAGCCAGAGAACTGCCCCCTGGGCTAGCGTGTGTGGTGGTGACAACAGCCGGATGGATTTGAAAAAACTGTAGCATCAACCGGTACAGTATGTATTCTTCTGAGTTTAATACCGTATACGGCACCTATCCGGAAAAATAGTTTGGAGAGAGATAAAGAGGAAAAAGACGTGCAGTATGGAGCAATTACACGGAAACTATTAGATTAGGCAGACTTGGTCTGCTTAATTGCAACCCAGACAAATGAGAGAAAGAGAGGAAAATGACGTATTTTTAAAAGTGACGTTCAGTATAGATCAAGTGTGGTATGTGTTCTATGTATACTACTCAGTTTAATACCGTATATGGCAGCTATCCGGAAAAATTGTTTGGAGAGAGGGCCTGTAGGTGGACCTCCGGAAAAATTGTTTGGAGAGAGGGCCTGTAGGTGGGGGGTCAGGCTGGGGGGAAGGAGGTTGAGCTGGAAGAGCCAGAGGAGTGCCCCCTGGGCTAGCGTGTGTGGTGGTGACAACAGCCAGATGTAGTTAGAATGACGACGCAGGACCCCAACTTAAAAATTTTGATTGCATGTGGTCACGTACTCCCTGGAACCCCATAGTCACCCCTTCTCTGATGTGCTACCCCAGAACATTCTCTGCCCCAATTCGCAAGACCTTTTGCAGTCTCAGTGTGCTGACAGTGGGGATTTACCAGTGTTGTCTGAGGAGGTGGTGGACAATGGCGAGACACAGGTGTCGGGGGTGAGGTAGTTGAAAGTGAAGCAAGTTACATTGTGGACTCCTTGGGGGTACTTTCTCATGATGGGACAGATTCAATTGTGTTTAGAAAGGCTGATGGGCTTCCGTCAGCACTGTGTGTATAGAACCCCATGGCCTTTCATAAAAATAGTCTGGCGATGACCCCAAGGCAATTTTCAGGGACACGGTAATGGTGACCCACTTAAAAATGCTGTCTGACAACCTGGCGGTTAACCCCTGATTGTCTGTCTTTCAATAAGATTGCAGTGTAAAGCATGGTGGTGAGCCTCAGTAATAGGATTGCAGTGTAAAGCATGGTGGTGAGCCTCAGTATGACTTTTTGGATGGAGATTGCATGTGGTCACTTACTCCCTGGAACCCCGTAGTCACCCCTTCTCTGATGTGCTACACCAGAACATTCTCTGCCCCAATTCGCAAGACCTTTTGCTGTCTCCGTGTGCTGACAGTGGGGATTTACCAGGGTTGTCTGAGGAGGTGGTGGACAATGGCGAGACACAGGTGTCGGGGGGTGAGGAAGTTGTATGGGAAGCAAGTTACCGTGGGGACTCCTTGGGGGTACTTTCTCATGATGGTACAGATTCAACTTGGGTGGATCAGGCACAGATCAAATTTTTTTTTTTGTTTATTTAACTTTTATTTAGCACAAATAACCACAGAGATATTTATTCGTTCTCTTCGCTGCGCAGTCTGGCGTTGGGGTTCGTCACTTTGATGGCGAGCTGTGCCGCTCTCTCCACAATGGTCTTTCGGTTCTTTGAGGAGATGTTGTGGGCGATTTCTGCACAGAAGGACTTGTTGCTCATCAACAGAACCTCGAGCTCCTTGACATTGTGGACCAGGAATTTGCGGAACCCTGTGGGCAGCATGTGTTTGTTCTTCTTGTTGCTACCGTACCCAATGTTGGGCAATATAGATACGCAGGTAATATTTTTCACACCTATCCCAAAAAGAAATTCACGCAGTTTGCGCAAATAAAACTGGAAACTGGAACTGGAGAGAGGGCCTGTAGGTGGACCTCTGGAAAAATTGTTTGGAGAGAGGGCCTGTAGGTGGACCTCCGGAAAAATTGTTTGAAGAGAGGGCCTGTAGGTGGACCTCCGGAAAAATTGTTTGGAGAGAGGGCCTGTAGGTGGACCTCCGGAAAAATTGTGGTAAAAGAGTGCCAGTTGGACCTCTAAAAAATGGCGTTTTTTTAGTCAGCTTTAGGCAAAGACGACATGGAGGAGGAGGAGGAGGAGGAGTGGAGAAGAGGAATCGGATACATAAGTAATGTTAATCTTTAGCTGCTTTCTCCCGGAGGAGATTTGAATTCCGGTAAAATCCAGGCTTTGTTAATTTTAATAAGCGTCACCTTGTCAGCGCTGTCAGTTGAATGGCATGTACGCTTATCGGTGATGACGCCACCAGCTGCACTGAATACCCGCTCTGACAGCACGCTAGCGGCAGGGCAGGCCAACACCTCCAAGGCGTACAGCGCCAGTTCAGACCACGTGTCCAGCTTTGAAACCCAGTAGTTGTATGGAGCAGAGTAATCGCTACGGACGTTGGTATGGTCAGCTAGGTACTCCCTCACCATCTTTCTGTACAGCTCCCCCCTACTCTGCCTAGACTGGGGAGAGGTGACAGTGTCTTGCTGGGGTGACATAAAACTGGCAAAGGCCTTGGAGAGCGTTCCCCTGCCAGTGCTGGACAAACTGCCTGCTCGGATCCTCTCCCCCGCTACTTGGACCACAGAACCATGCCCTCTGCCGCTAGCGGCGTCAGATGGGAAGAATTGTTTCAGCTTGTGCACCAGGGCCTGTTGATATCTATTCACTCTCATACTCCTTTCCTCTGCAGGGATGAGAGTGGAAAGGTTCTGCTTGTACCGTGGGTCCAGGAGAGTGAACACCCAGTAATCGGTGTTTGAAAAAATTCTTCTAACGCGAGGGTCACGGGATAGGCAGCCTAACATGAAGTCTACCATGTGCGCGAGTCCCAACACGCAAGAATTCCCTCTCCTCACTGGCCTGACTCTCCATTTCCTCCTCCTCCTCCAAGTCCTCCTCTTCAGCCCATACACGCTCAAGAGTTAAGAAGGACTGAGCACTGGTACCCTCTACTGTCTCGCTGTCTCCTCCTCTTCCTCCTCATCCTCATCCCCCTCCTCCGATACGCGCTGAGAAACAGACCGGAGGGTGCTCTGGCTATCAAGCGACGTATCTTCCTCCACCATCTCTTGTGACAAGCGCAAAGCATCCGACTTAATGCTGAGCAGTGAGTTTTTCAACAGGCAAAGGAGCGGGATGGTGAGGCTGATAATGGCGGCATCGCCACTGACCATCTGTGTTGACTCCTCAAAGTTGCTCAACACCTGGCAGATATCAGACATCGACGTCCACTCCTCATTGTAGACTTGAGGAATCTGACTGACCTGACTACCAGTTCTGGTGGAAGTTGACATCTGCCAGTCTACAATCGCTCTGCGCTGCTGGTAAACTCTGGATAACATGTTTAATGTCGAATTCCATCTCGTGGGCACGTCGCACAACAGTCGGTGAGTGGGTAGTTGTAGGCGGCGCTGCTCTGCCCTGAGAGTGGCAGCATCTGTGGTCGACTTGTGGAAATGCACACAGATGCTGCACACCTTGGTGAGCAAATCAGACAGATTGGGGTATGTCTTGAGGAACCGCTGAACTATTAGATTGAACACGTTGGCCAGGCATGGTACATGTGTTAGTCTGCCGAGTTGCAGAGCCACCACCAGGTTCCGCCTGTTGTCACACACAACCATGCCTGGCTTGAGGTTCAGCGGTGCCAGCCACACATCGGTCTGCGCCGTGATGCCCTGTAACAGCTCTTGGGCGGTGTGCCTTTTGTCACCTAAGCTCAGCAGTTGGAGCACCGCCTGCTGGCGCTTACCCACGGCACTGCAGCTGCGCCTAGAGCTACCGACTGAAGGCGCCGTGCCCACGGATGGTAATTCGGTGGAGGAGGAGGAGGGGTCGGAGGAGGAGGAGGCATAGTACGTCTGAGAGACCGTGACCGAGGTAGGCCCCGCAATCCTCGGTGTGGGCAGTACATGAGCGGCCCCAGGGTCACTCGGTCCCAGCCTCCACCAAGTTAACCCAATGTGCCGTCAGTGAGATATAGTGTCCCTGCCCGGCAGCACTTGTCCACGTGTCCGTGGTTAGGTGGACCTTCTCAGAAACAGCGTTGGTCAGGGCACGGATGATGTTCTGTGACACGTGCTGGTGTAGGGATGGGACGGCACATCAGGAAAAAAAGTGGCGGCTGGGGACCGAATACCGAGGGGCAGCCACCGCCATGAGATTGCGAAAGGCCTCGGTCTCTACCAGCCTATAGGGCAGCGTCTCCAGGCTAAGCAATTTGGAGATGTGGACGTTGAGGGCTTGGGCATGTGGGTGGGTGGAACTGTATTTCCTCTTGCGCTCCAGCGTCTGCTGAGCTGGGACACATTGGTGGACACTGTGGAGGATCGTGGAGGCGAAGGTGTGGTTTTCCGGCGGGAGGCGCTCGTGCCGGGGTCCTGGGCAGGGGGTTGACTAGCAGAGGCAGCGAGTGACACAGGGGAAGGAGCAGTGGTGTGACCCGCAGGAGGTGGTGAACGGCCTTGGTTCCATTGAGTGGGGTGTTTAGCACTCATATGCCTGCTCATGCTGGTGGTGGTTAGGCTAGTAGTGGTGGCACCCCTGCTGATCCTGGTGTGGCACAGGTTGCACACCACAGTCCGCCGGTCATCCTCACTTTCTTTAAAGAACCTCCAGACTTGCGAACATCTAGGCCTCGCCACGGGAGCTTCACTACGTGAAACAGTTGCTGCTGATGCACCAGCTCTGGCCCTGCTTCTCCCTCTGGCCACACCACTGCCTCTTCCAACCTGTTCTGGTGCAGCACTCTCCTCCGCCTCAGAAGCACTGTCTTCACTCGGCTTATCAACCCAGCTTGGGTCAGTCACCTCGTCATTCTCCGATTCCTCAGTCTGCTCCCCCCTCGGACTTCCTGCCCTGACAACAACTTTACCACTGTCTGACAACCGTGTCTCCTCATCGTCCTACACCTCTTTACAAACTTCTTCCACTAACTCAACATTGTCATCATCATCATCACCCACAGACTGCGACAGTTGGAAAACTTGGGCATCGGGAACCTGAGAAGTGGTTTGTGACTCTGGGAAGGGTCCAGAAAACAGTTCCTCAGAGTATGCCGGATCGCATTCCAAATTTTCCTGGGAGGGGGCAGACTGGGGGGAAGGAGGTTGAGGTGGAAGAGCCAGAGGAGTGCTCCCTTGGGTAAAGTGGGTGGACTGCGTGGAAGACTGACTGGTGGACAAATTACTTGAAGCATTGTCCGCAATCCACGACATCAGCTGTTCGCACTGTTGTGGTTTCAACAGTCCTCTACCACATGTCCCTGTAAGTTGAAACATGAAGCTAGGGAGTGTAGCTCTGCGGCGTTCCCCTGCTCCCTCATCAGCAGGTACTGTCTCACCCTGCCCAGGACCACGGCCTCTGCCCCCTGCAGTAATTGAATGCCCACGCCCTCGACCCTTAGCCCTGGGGTTCAACATTTTCTGTATATAAGTGTATTATATAAAAAATAAAAAATAAATGGGCCTGCTGTACTGAAACCCACAAACTTGTTCAGTCTGGTTTAATTAAGTGACGTAAAGAAAGTGTCACCTGGACAGAAAATACGGATTGTAGTGAGTGTGCTGAACTGTGACACACAGAATGGTTCCACACTGCTGTGTGAAATGGATTTGTATCACTGAGCTAAAACAACAAAAAAAAACTTTTTTTTTATATATTTTTTTTATATATTTATTTTGTAGTTTTGTTTTTTTTGGAACGTGACGTGCAGAAACTATCGTAGACCTAACTCACACCCTGTTAAAGGTGGCTATTTTGACTGCGACCCAGACAAATGTCGCACAGAGATTTTTTTGATCAAGCTATATACATGAGAGCAAAAGACCCGGTTGTATTAAGTGACGTACAGAAAGTGTCACCTGGACAGAAAATACGAATTGGAGTGAGTAGACAGCTGAACTGTGACACAGAATGGTTCCACGCAGCTGTGTGAAATGGATTTGTATCACTGAGCTAAAACAACTAAAAATTTTTTTTTTTTTTAGTTTTGTTTTTTTTGGAACGTGACGTGCAGAAACTATCGTAGAGCTAACTGACACCCTACTGATGGTGGATATTTAAATTGTGACCCAGACAAATGTCGCACAGAGATTTTGGGGATCAAGCTATATATGTGACAGGCAGCAAAAGACGTGGTTGTATTAAGTGACGTACAGAAAGTGTCACCTGGACAGAAAATACGGATTGGCGTGAGTGGACAGCTGAACTGTGACACACAGAATGGTTCCACACTGCTGTGTGAAATGGATTTGTATCACTGAGATATAACATTAAAAAAAAGGGGGTTATATATGGCGATAGCTGCACTACTAGTGCCAGCCAGCCAGCCAAGCCAGGAGACAAAAAAAAATGTCTTGTAGCCCTTAGAAGGGCTGTTGGGTTCTTTGTGGGTGATTCCTACCTAACAGAGAACTAAATGCAGGCCCAACACT